>VZTM01010511.1:60326-108065 GCA_013400555.1 Jacana jacana | reverse complement strand
GCATTTTCTTTCTGTGGTCAAAACGATGTGAACAAATGCAACCCTTCTTTTTTTGGGGTGGAATATGCACTAATATTGGCAATTTGTGTTTAACTCGGTGGGTGGCTGTAAGTAGTCGTGTTCACATCTGAAGCTTCTGTGGCCCTTTTGTTTTCATTTTCAGAAAATACCAATCACGTAGTGTCTTTAAAGTTCCTTAAGGGAATAAATTTTGGGAATATGAGCACTTCTAGCACAACCTATTGCCCAAAATGGCAGCCTGAGCAAGAAAAGAGACTGTTATAAGCTAATTTAAAAAAGAAAAAAAGTGTTATTATATTTAAAGACTTGAATATTCAACAAAACTGAACACAGAGGTTGCATATTTTTTCATCGTTTTCACTAGAAAATAGTGTGCCTAAGTAAATGAGTTAAAGCTGTTTAGGGAACTAAATATGACTGCAGGAGGATAATTTTAGTGTCTAATCTCATACAGTCATGCCAAGCTAATTTTATTCTCCCTTTTCCCTTTTTTAGCTCAATGCACTTATATAAAACCAAGATAACTTACTTCTCCCTTTCTAGATATCTATATAGGGACAGTGGCACATATATAAATACTTCTATATATATAATTATACAATATATATAAAACATCAGCTGCAATACTAGAATACAGTAAAACATCTAAAATATACATATTGATTGGCAGGGAGGGAACTAAAATGAATGTAAATTTGAACTGTGGGTTTCTTTCTTTTGGCTGTTGTGTGTTTGGNGTAAAAAACAACACAACAACAACAAAAAAAACCCCCAAAAACCCCAAACCCAAAAGAATCACTGTTAACAAAATTGTTGTAAACAAAAGCAGTAGGAGATCAGTCTGTCCAGTGGCAGGTAACAAATACCTGAGATTTACTATGTAGTAACTGCATTGGGAAACTAGTTCCAGCAGAAAACAGAAAATTATACTCTTGCTGAGTTACACACAAACTTCCAACATACTAACTCTTTGGGGGAGGTGATTACCATACTTGCTTGCCCATTTAAACCTAAAAACCTAAGGCATTTAGCAGTCTTTAGCTTAGCCAGAATGTNGTTTTAACATATTTAAGGAGTAAGCCCAGAGAAATCAGTTATGTGCTCCGGCTCAGATTGTCACACACTGTGCGTTACTCCATTTGAGTAACTTCTATGATATTACTTGTGTTATGACAGAAGCTAAAGGGTGTTTTGTTTTGCTTTAAATTTCAAGGCCCTGACATGTGACATGGGAGAAATGAGGATAATCTATTCCCTATTAGGAAAGGAAGAATTGCAATGCTTTTTAATGGACGCTCTAAATTTTTAGACCCTGGCAATGATCATAGGTATGGTCTGAAAAGTAGAACAACACACAAAGGGTAGGATTTTTATGTATTTTTTCCTTATAACTTTTTTTGGCTAATAATAGCTAGTTTTCTATTTGTTCTCTGGAAGACTTACCTGAGTTTTTGTTATTTTTAGTGTTCTCCCACCCCTCCAAATTATAAGTCCTCACTTCTGATATCGTTGCTAGAACATAATAGTACAGGAACCATAAAGACAAAATCTGTGTAAGGAGGTAGTCATTTAATGATCATTACTTTCTTGCTAAAAAGGGAAATAGTTATTTTGAACATAAGCTGCAGGACACGAGCACAACATAGCAAACCAGGCTATTTAAAGGAAGTAACTACCAACAGAAAGCTGTGTTGTACTGCATAGATTGTGTGTTTTGATATTTTTTACAACAAATTTATAGGCAAAGGTTTTATTATTTAGTCATCTCTGTCAGTAACCATTGCTTCTGTAAGAAGGCAAATATGTCATTAGGCTGATGTGTGCACTCCTTAAGAAAAAGGGGGTATTGCAGTTTTACTTCGAATAGTGAGATCTGTTATTTACTTGGCAATGTTCTTTATGAAAAAACCAAAACAAAACAAAACACCTTTTTACTTTTTCTGGGTTATCAAGAATTGCGTTTCTCAGAAAGTGAGTATAGAGCCTTACGGATGTTTAGCCACAAAGACTGGCTGCTACATAGCATTTAATCAGAGTAGCAGCAAAACTGCATGTGAAGCTGTAAGCCAACTTGCAGTATCTACAGACACAGCAAAACAAGTTAAGGACAAAAGAAGGTCTTATCAAGTACAACTTCACCCTCTGCTCTTGATTTCTTTCTGTTGTTGAATGATGTCAAATGCAGAGCTTTCTTCAAATGTTTTTACATTTGAGCTGTAACAGTTAACATAATCATATCTTTTCCCAATCAAGGGCTTAATTGCTTATATACACATCTGCAATAGGTGCATGAGCATGTAAACAGGTGAGTGTGGGCTCACAAGCCTGTATGACCACATAAAACAAGAAGTGAGACGAGAATCTTTACCTCTCTGCAAGACAGTGCATATAAAGGGTATACTGCCTACAGGTTTTTCCTGAGATTTGTAATCATCTCTCATTTTCATCTAATTTTCCACTTGCCACGTCTTGTGATCTGGCTCCCTGTGGGGCTGCATGAGTGGTAAGAGGGAGGTCATGGGTGTTGGAGGGTACCCTTACGGGTGCAAGAACAAGACATGCTCTTCTAGTGGTGGTGCAATGTGTTTCCTTAAAACCATCTTGGGACTGCTGCTTTAAAACCACAGGAAAGGCCTTTCATTCTTTCTTGGTGAGCTGTTTGGATTGTGTGGACCCAGCCACTTTGGCTTTTTTATAATATTGAGTGATAATATTAACAATTTGGTTTCTAAGTTTAAGTAGTTGTTCTTTGTGATGGAGAAAATTCAGTCACAGTGTGCAGAGGCTGTCCTTGTAACTGTTCCTGGTTTATGTCCTTGAAGAGTTTGAAGAGGACTTCATTAAACTTCAGTAAATGTCAAGAATTAGATGAGAAATATGTGAGGAATCTGCTGAATTACTTTTCTGCCTGCAAAGCTCTATTTTCATCTAAAGCAACTCTTTGTGTTAGATGCATGTACATGCTAGCAGTTGGCTCGCTAAGGTAAAAGGACACTGGTTGCTCCTGGAACAAGCAGGCAGTAGAGAGAAGAGAATAACAGCTCTCAGCACAACATGAGGAAAATAGGAACACGATCTGGTTGTAGCCATGGGTGATTTCAATTTCCCAGTATGAACTGGGAAAACTGAAATGTATGGCATGATGAAAAATAAAATTATAAAAGAAATAAAGAGTTATTGACCTGCAGTGTCAGAATTCTAATAGGACTTGTCCTCTCCAATCTCAGCAAAAATGTGCAGTTAGTAGATTAGAAACACCAAAGCTACTTGGTTCAAGTGACCCCATGATTAAATTCAGTACAACTTAGAACGCTAAGCCAAATATATCAAAACCACAATATGAATTCTCAATGGTCTTCTTTAAAGGTATATGGAAAAAAACTCTGAAAAATGCGTAAGGGAAACAATAATGAAAGATATTTTTAGTGAAGAATAAAGTTTTTTTGACATTGCCAAGATGTCATTTTGGGGAAAAGGGGGGATAATGATGAGATTGTGGGGAATTAATCCCTAGAGTTCGATTGCTGTATTTTTTTTTTTAAACTCTTAATTTAATAAATGTATTCTACTACTGAATTTCTGTTAAAATTATTGTGAGACAGCTGTAGTTGGGAGAGTGGAGACAATGTTCACTGTCTGTTCATCTGTTTGATAACCATAGGAGAGTTGGTTGGGAGGTGGGCAATCTTCCATTAAGTGATTTAACCTCAGTCTTTGACTACAGCAGGGCACAGCTTTTGTAAAACATTCTGGTTTATTGTTCTGGCACTGCAGAAGAGAGATAAACATCTAAGAATCAAGCTGGAGAGGAACTGGTGCTTATATAGAGAGATGTACCACAACTGGAGTGGTTATGCAGCTGTGACATTGATGCATTTGCACTATGTCTCTGCTAAAATGAATAATTAGTCTAGACACTTGAACCATCTCTGGTTAGGTTTTAAACTTAGCATTCTCTATGTCATATGAATCTGTCTTAAAACTAGACAGTTAAAATAACTTGAATTTTCTTGGTTTTCTTTGCCCCTGTGATTCAAGCACATAGGTGGGCAAAGTACTCAAAAAAAAATTTAATATACAGGGAGGTTCTATGTGAATTTTAGGACAAGAATAGATGCAGTAGTAAACTGTATTGTGTCAGGAAATCATAGAATGGTTCTGGTTGGAAGGAACCTTAAAGGTCATTGAGCTCTAACCCCCTTGCCACGGGCAGAGACACCTCCCACTAGACCAGGCTGCTCAAGGCTCCATCCAGCCTGACCTTGAACTTCTCCAAGGATAGGACATCCACAACTTCTCTGTTCAACCTGGGCCAGTGTCTCGCCACCTTCACAGTAAAGAATTTCTTCCTAATATCTAATCTCTTTTAGTTTGAAGCTTTTCCCCTTCATCCTATCACTACACTCCCTGATAGAGAGTCCCTCCCCATCTTTTCACTAGGCCCCCTTCAGGTACTGGAAGGCTCTTACAAGATCTCCATTGAGCCTTCTCTTCTCCAGGCTGAACATCCCCAACCCTCTGTCTTCACAGGAGAGGCGCTCCAGCCCTCTGATGGTCTTTGTGGCCCTCTACTGGACTCATTCCAGTAGGTCCATGTCCTTCCTGTGCTGAGGACTCTAAAGCTGCATGAACTACCCCAGGTGGGGTCTCATCAGAGCAGGATAGAGCAGGATAAAAGGGCAGAATCACCTCCCTCGACCTGCTGATCACACTTCTTTTGATGCAGCCCAGGATGCGGTGGGCTTTCTGGGCTGCCAGCACACATTGCTGACTCATGTTGAGCTACAACACGAGTTGAACTACAACCCTGTAGAAGCTGCATACAGGAGCATAGTATGGCAGTTCTATGGTGCGTGAACTGCAGCTGTGTGCCCTTTTGCTGGACTGGCAGTGTTTGTGGTTGCTCAAGCTTTAGTATGCTCTTCCAGACACCCTGATGATAGTTCATTTAATCTCAAGAGTGGTTTTTTTGAGTGATATACAATGCAATATGCTCTCACCATCTCTCTTAATTTTTACATTTTTGTAGTCATTTGTGTACATAGGGAATAACCATGGAGATTTATGACTAATTTAAAAACACAGACTACTTGGTTAGTGGTTTTTTAGGACTTAAGAGTCTTTTTAATTTTACCTTTTATGCGTGATTAAGAACTTATTCTTAAAAGAAGGTCTCTGCGTGTTAAAATGAAACTATTTTTCTTTGCATTAAATCTTCATTCTGCTGTTTGAACATTGCTTTGAATTGGAGAGTCACCAACTCAGAGAGGAAGAAAGACAAAATTCTATACTTGAGATAATCAATCAATTTAAGAAAAGCAAGTTATAGCACCTTTACCAGGGATTATCCCCAAAACTCATTCATCAATTTCTATAAACTGGAGGTAGTTGTCGTTGATTTCTCTGAAATAATTATTTGTACTAAGTAAATATCCACATTGAATAGCTATAAGTAGAGTAATGGCTGAAATAGTTATCTGATTTGTAGTACTGAAGAAAATGCATCTTAACTCTCCCCCAATAATGTGTAACTTATTAGTTCTGTGTATTTTGTGAACTTATTACTCATTTCTTCATATAACTAAAGGAAAGGAAATAAATGAATAATTATTTACAAGAAAATGGAACAGGGAGAGAATTTTAAATAGTAAAAATCACCATTACTTTTATCTCAAAAGTGAAATAATAAATTTAGGAATAAAAAGTTAAATAATTATGAAATATAATACACATATCTAGATATGTATTATATTACACAATTTAAAAAGCATTCCCGAAGGAATCTAAATGCTGCAGTGGTCTTGTCATTATCAGTGCTTAAAAACGCCCAAAGATTAACAATACATTGAACTTAATGGAATATAAAGCCTACTGGAAGGACATGTATCTTTGTTTCCTCCTTGCTCCCATCACCTTGATTCAACAAGCAAAACTAATCTGAGCTCAAGTGAAAACTGTGTGTGTAATACTCTGAGTGCTTCAAATTCAGATAATACCTTCCCAACCTCTTCTCACTTTAACATACTGTTATGTCATGTAGAAAACACAAACTACTTGTAATTTATTTTCAGTGGGAAGAACTGCAGAATGACTGTGCAAAAACCAGTTACTGATCCTAATGTTTGCAAAGCCAATACTTTTTAATTGTCACTAATAATGTCTGTAATTTAGACAAAACCAACATTTTCCCATCAGCATTTTTTAACTGTAAAATAGCACACCAATTATCACAAGACTGGTAAATGCTTTAAAGCGTTCAGATTCCACTGTGAGACTCCTATTTATGACCAAGATAAAATAAATTTCACAGAATATAAAACTCCCAGTTGCTGAGATACCTCCTTACAACTTGTCCCACACTTCAGTGGGGATGGGCTGTGGGTTTCTTTGGGGGTTTTGGAATTATTTATTTATTTATTTCCCAGGTGACAGTCTCATTTCTTATTTCAATCTTTTTTTTTCTTTCATCCTCATTATATAGTACCTAGCAACTTCCATTTGCCTGGGACAAGTTGCACTCTGCCAAAAAAAATTGAGCATGAGTTTTTACAGAATTAAAGTCAAAGCTAGTAAAATGGAAAGAGAAGGGAGGGGTTTAAACAGATTTTTAAGATTTGAGTGGGAGGTGGAGGTGTCTTTGTACACTAGAACATAGTGGAAAATGCTGACAATGTAGAATATTATGACATGATGTCAAAATAGAATTTTAATTTAATTTCTAAACTAGTCGTAGCGCTCTACATTCTTGAAATGAGGCTATTCTTGTGCATCTATCTGCTTGGACACCTGAACTACCAATTAGTAGCCAGGGATCTGGGTCATGCCTCCTCTTTTTCTATATCTAGCAAAGATGTAATCTTGTGGCCAGTCACAGCATGTTGGGGAGTGAAACCTAAGCACTCTTTTGTCACTTGCTGCATGTTGATCTGCTTGTGGCCTTCACATTGGTTCAGGCTCCACTGTTCTGAACTACTGGGGGTTACTACCATTACAGTATCACCTAAATCCCTGTACTTAACTTTCATCTTTAGGGAGTCGATCCTGATGATGGCAAAGGAAAAGGACAAATATGCCTTGTGCAAAATGCTGTCTTTATACCTTTAAGGGGTTCCCCCCATTTATATTCATTCCTTGAATTATCAGTTCTTCTGGATAACCTGTTAGCCTTTCAGAGAAGGAAGGGTTGCTGTCTGATAAGGTCTCTCTCCAGACCAGACCTTCTCCCTTTTTTTTAAATGGTTTTGTTACGTTCTTTTTTTCTCATCAGGTGTTTCAAAATCATCGAAAAATTGTATGAAAAATAAAAGGAATAGAAAGAGCGCTTTACTAGCAAAAAGTAGAATATTTGCTGTAGATTAGCTGAGTGTAACAGTATGAGCTTGGATCTCCTGATTCTTGATAAATGCCTTGCTGGGAAGGCTATTGCCCAATCTTGATTGGTTCTCATTGTCATGGACGAGAAATCCTATCCTGCACCTGAGAAAAGTTCTGGGTCAAAAGCGTTGGAGAACTGCTTTGGGTAAAACTGTTTTTTTTTTACCAGGGTTTTCAAAGCAGTCTTTGGGAGCTAGTTCTGATCATTTCATTGTAATTGTAGAGTAATAAATATCTGGATTAAAAAAAAAAAATAATCTGCCTCGGATACTGTTTTTGGGAATACTGGTGAGTGTTCGTAAGGACATACATGACAGAGCGTTTGTTCTGTAGCTCACAGGCATAACGGGTTGAGGGGTTCTCCACTTGTTCAATTTGCGGATTAACATCTAGATCAGCTATAGGACGACATTTTCTGAGTGTTACATCTGCAGTTTGCGCTAAACATATGTAATGCCATATGGTCACAGAAGGGTTATAGACTTGTTTTATTAGGAAAACTACCAGAGCTAGTATTAGGTATGAAGCAGTATATACTGTGCACTCTTATGCCACCAAAATGGAAAAGAAACAAAATTTTAAAATTATTTTGAAAAAAAAACCAACAAAAAGCCTCTCTGTTATTACTGTTTGTGTATAGAGGTGTGCAACGGCTATAATGAATCCTGTGAACGCAGTCCAATTAGACCTGTAAAATATATAGCTGTATTCTCTATACACTAGCAACAAGAAAACGAAATACTCATAGTCTTGCTGACACAGAAAATTGAAGTGCCTATTTCCAGGTCTTTGTTCTTAATAGCTCTTTGGACAGAGTGGGGAAGATGATGGGCAGTAATGTGTTTCCAGAGGACAAGCAGGCTCTCTGCAGAGCGTAATCTTAACAAGCATTGTCTGGGTCTCTCTTAATCACGTAGTATCTCACGTTATTTGTTGCTATTTTGAACTGCAAATATTTAGTACCCATTCATTTAATACATAACTCAGGTGAATGAGCTTTTAGGCATACAATGATGAAATATCAGAGAATACTAATTTTCATAACAAATTCCTTTTTAGGAGGGAGTGTCCACAGACCTATGCATTACACGGTATAGGCTTTGTGCTTCTGGCCATTGTTAGCCTTACAAGATCATATCATCATGTGCATTAAGAACAGGTCAGAACAATTTGAGTTATAAAAGGCCGTCCTTGGATAAACCTGTATGATGCGTGTATTTGATATATCCCAATAATTTCCAGAGGAATTAAGCATCCAGGTATGTTTCGGTAGCCCTCAAATTTGCACATATGCTTTTTATGAGCAACTCTGCATGACTCGGCAAGGTACCAGTATCTTCTGCTAGCAAACAGGTAAAGCTGGCACCAGTTGTCCTGTCTTTTAATAAGCTTCTTGTTTTTCATCTGTCATGTCCAGCTGCAGTCCTGTTTTTCAAGACACCAATTTCTCTTCTTCACTTCCTCCTCTCCAGTTCTGTTCCCCTCCCTCTTATACCACAGTCTCTCTGGAGCAATCTTCATGCCCTCAGCTATAACCATGGACATCCTTCAAGTCAGGAAAAAGGCTTAGTGATGCTGTTATCTCACCAGCCCAATGACTGTTATCTAGAGCAGTCCCAAATATGTACATAAACCTTTCTGCCAGCATGTGGGAATGCACCATGAGGCAGCAGTAGCATGTTCTGTAAATAATGAATATAAACAATGAATTTATATTTTAGTACCTTTTTAAAACCACCATGTATTTTGAGATCATTGGGCAACATTTTTGATAGACATTGACCACAGTACCTCCGATTTCTCCCTGCCCAGCAGCTATAATCTGGGATGTGATCCTGGTGGATGCTGTGGACTTAGGCACTGCAGGAGGGCCTGATACAATATGTGTCTCCATTACAGGTGTCTTTTCTCCCCCTGAAGTTAATACCAGACCAAAACACTCTCCCGAAGTTTCCCAGTAAAGGACTTCCAAATTCTCCTGTTTTCCTGCTTTGAATCAGTCTCTTTCAGAAAGTGCCACAAAATATAACAACCATTCCTGTCCCTAGACCCCGACTCACTTCTTGTGCCAGGCCCCCTGTACTGGAATATCTTATTCTGTTGTGGGTTTTTTTGTGGTGGTTGGTTGGTTTCTATTTTTATTTGAAATCTAAACAGAAACCTGTATGAGTTGTCTCTTAATAACAAACTTGGTTAGCATGGGTAGGTAAGAGGGCACCTAAGTTGACTAAGCCTAGGTGCCTACAGGTACTAAATTTGGGTGACAGTAGAGTTTCTCTCTCTTTCATGGATGACTAAAGTCAGTGCTCTGCTCTGCTAAATCTAGCCATAAATTCAATGGGAGCATCTAATCCAAAACACTGACCAGGATACTATAACAAGCTTGAGACTTTTAATTTGGAAGAAAAAAGCCACAAGATATGTGGTAGGAACCCAAAACCAAGAATATTAAACTTCCGAAATGGGACCTGCTGGTTTCTCGTTTGCTGGGTTTTGGTTTTTTTTTTTTTTTAATCTGAGTGATTTAGCAAACGTTTTCCTGTGTTTATAATACTCTAGGGGAATTAACAGCATTCAAAGATCTTTACGTCTACAGTGTTAGACACAGGTTGTAATTAAAAAATAATTGTAGTTGTTAGTTTATGCCTAACTACAGGTAGCTTCTCATTAAATCAGTGCTTTGCCATTTATCTGGTTTACTGGTTTCCAATTTCTGTGATTTTGCATAGTAACTAAAGCAATGCATTCTTTCTTTCTGAAAATCTTGAGTTGTCCCAGCAAGAAACATATGTTCAACCAATGGAACTTATGCAAATTACGACTGAACTAAGTCCTAAAGCTCACTTATTAAAAATCAAACAGATAAATATGAAAATATAGCAACTTTATTCAGTCATTCTCAAATGTTTTCTTCAAGCAAGAATAGGTTTTTTTTTGAAAAATTGAAGATTGATTTGGGTTCTTTGGGTTTTGGGTTTTTTTTAATTGTATTTTTGAACAAAGTAATCTTGATTAGAGCTAGGATAAAATTCACAATTTACATCTAGTTGGAAATTTCAGTACTCCAATACTTGTCTCTTCCCAAACTTGGTTGGACTTGAAATACTGAAATGTCACGCACAGTTTTGTTAACAAGGGCTCAGGAAAAAGTAATCAATGAGGAAACAGTGAAACTTATTTTCCAAGTAATTTCAATATTAAATTGCACTTTCTATGCTGCTGATTTGCCCTGCTGAGTTATACTTCAAAAATCTCATGGGCTCATTCTCCTTCCTCAGCTTCCTCATCTGACTGCGTCTCCCTAGGCACAACCTGTGTGGACTAGTGAGTGTTGAGAATTTCTCTAAAGGGAAACTCTAATCAACAAGGTCATGGGGGACAGAATGCAATAAAAGAGGAAAGGAGTTTTCTTCAGGACATGGTGTGGAGAACAACTTGGAGTGATTTGTTGTTTAATGAAATAACAGTGAAGGAAGCAAACATCATTCCAAGACCAAGAAGTAGAATTTGCTTGAAAAAATCCCAAACCAACTGGTTTCTGCAAGTGATACAACACAAAAACGAAGGCAATAGATCAATCAGCTGGTAGAAACTGTGCTGACTATATTAAGACTTTCAGCTGTACATGCAGAAAGGAATTGAACCCCAGAGGCTATGCCTTCATTGCAGCTAGGACTTCTGGTTTGCACGTGGGCTATCTTCCCACCAACAAGAGAGATAGCGGAGACCGTCTGCCTGACACAGGGCTGTGGTGTGGCCACAGCATCCTGACAAGGAGCAGAGTAGAGTGGGATGACGGTGTTGCAATGGTTTGTCTTTTGTTCCTATTTTTTAATTCTTCTGGTTACTGTGATATTCCAAATTGATAAGTCTACATATGCTTATAGTAGATGATATGGGTGTTTTCATCAAGCAGCTATAGGGTTGGATTTTTTTTTCTCTGACCTCAGCAAGTTTAATAAGATATTTATAAAACCACTGCAACCCTAATGATATTAATGTAGGTATGATGTACACAGAAGTGAATTATAGTCTAATAAATAGAAAAAAATGCACAGTAAACCAAATGCTTTATAGCTTTAAATGAATATATGAAATACATGAATTGGTTTATGAAATGGCAGGCTTTAAAATGTGTTCTTCAGTTCACTCTTTGATACACTGGCTTCAACATTAGTTAATATCACGTCCTGCCAGGCCAAAGAGATTGTGAAGATGTAAAGGCTGGCTTTTGCTTTGGGTCAGGAACAGAGGCAGTAGCTCTTACAGTGTCTGTGGTGGTGGTGTTTTTTGCACTGAAAAATAAATTTCAGTGGAAAAATTCTTGTCCAGTTCTAACTTTTGTTGATTGCTATGCACAGTAGTTTCCTGGTAGGCACAGCTAACAAGTGTGAAGTCTGGGCTGAACCTGGATGAGGAGGCAGGCAGCTTCCAGTATCCTCAGTCTTTCCTGGCCGGCAGGCAGCCCCAGTGCCTTCAGGACACACTAATTAGCTCCAGCCAGTGCTTACCAGCAAAGCAGTCCACTGAGATCTCTGGTCTCAGTTCATGTTTCACATTCACTGTAATTTGGAAGAAGGTATCAAGTATCTAAGGAAAATGTGTCCTTTAAGCTATACCCAGTGGGCAAAAGGATATTCAGAAGTTGTGGTGTTTTTCCAAAAACTGTAATAAGATTTCAGTATAAGAGTATTCATGTCTCTTTCTTAGCTTATTTGCCAAGGTTTTGTTCTTTGGGGTTTTTTTCTGGGGTTTTTTTTGGTATTTTTTTAGCAATGGGGGACATTTTTCTTTAGTAAAATGAATTCACAGTCCTGTAGGGTTTTGTGTGCACTGTCAAATATTTATTTAAACACATGAAACATCAGGAGATTACTTACATGGCCAAAATTGCACCCGTCCTTAAATACTATGTTTGTTGGACACACGTGAGAAATTCCAGGAATGAAGTGCCTGTGCTTTGACTAGAATAAAATTTTTAATTGCAGAACCAACCCCTTACTCATGTCTCCTCTCCTATTAACGTGTGTTACTTAATAAATGAGTGGCAACATAAAGAAAGTGCAGTGGGCAGTTAATCCCCAGCTAGCTCTGGGTGCTTGCTGGATGGTGGCAGGTGGGTGCCACAGCTGCAAAGCCCCTTGTGGTAGCCAGGGAGCTGGTGGCAGCAGCAGCAGATGGCCCTGCAGACAGTCGGCATAGGGCCAGCAGAAGCTGAGCTGCAGCCCCGCCAGCCAGAGCTGGTTTCGTCCCCGTGATTTCCACTCAACACAGTTCAACGCTTGGTTCCTGGGAAGGGTTTATTAGCTCCGGCACTGTGCCACGGGAGTTCAGAGCATCAGCTTGAGGCCATTGCTGCACTCGGGTTAATCAGATCCTACTGGAGAAAAGTGCCGAGGAGCACAGTGCAGAGATGATCCCCTGGCTGTACTAGGAATCAGATTGGGTCAGTTGGGGACAGACCTGAACGGCAGCTTATGAGCCCTGCTTGATTCCAGCTGAGACTACAGAGCATTTAGATCCCTACAATATGTCTATAATCTTGGATTTATTTTTTTTTATTACCCAGAGTATTCTTGTCCCCTATAATAGGTAGGTAACAGGGATCTAACTGTAGCTAATAGGGCTGGACTACTTGTGTATATTTGAACTGACTTTTTTTTCTGAAATGATTTGTCTTGCATCTTCATACTTGACTAATTTAGCATTCCTGCTACTTGTTGTATTTAATATTCTATTTGTGTTTTCCATTCTACCACTACCAGCATATGCACCTTTACCAACATTACTGCTAATGACGTTTTCTTTTCATCAATAAAACACATTCTCTGGAGTGACAGTAAGATCATCTGCTAGAAACCACGTTACTGTTAATAAGTCAATACAAAGAAGAAAAAAAAATTATTTCAGTCCGGCAGCTGTAGCATCACTTTAGTACTGGGGCTTGTGTGAGTGTTGGAGAGAGTCGGGGAGTATAAGCTTTCTTCTTCCTTCCATTTTTGGAAGTGGGTTTCTGGTTCATTTGCTAGAACTGCATTACCATAAGCAGTTCATTTTTCTGTAATAGCTATGCACCAAATGTGTCAAAACCACCGATCCCAGGTAATACAAGTATTTTGACAGGCAACATGAAATGCAGCCTGTGAGATGGAGGACTTGCCTGGTAGCTGATTTCATTGGGCATCTTTAACTACTCAGAATATCCACTTCTATCTCTACCGTGGAAAAAAGGCATTATTTATAATAGAAGTTTCTTCATGTGCAGAGAGCATTGGCAGAAGTTTGTGTGAGCTGTAAGCAGTACATGATAGAGTAAGCAGTAATGATAGAGTCCAGTCATATGTGTATATCTGACTGCTCAAGCAGGTATTTCAATAACCAGCCCTTGTCAATGTAGCATGGAATTACATCCCAAGTACGTAAATGTAACAGGGTTTTGTCAGGTACAAATGATAAGTTGACCTTTGACAACTTATCTGACCCTTTCAGGAAAAAAGGGGAAAAAAAATAAATTATAGTGTCTTTGTTCTGTGTGTACATTGTGGTAAAAGATACATTAGGCCGTAATCTTTTCTATGGTCAAAAGTGCTACTGTGCTTGTCTATGGGTATCGTAACCTGAGCAAAGCAATCTATTGTCTGTGTTCCCTCTTCTGGACAAAAATTATGCAGAAGTGTTCATTACTCATAAATCCCCTGTTTCTACAAAGCCAGTTTAATCTTACTAATTTACTGATTTACAGACATGGGAAAGCAAGCGGTCTAGTGATTAGGCATTGGCCACAGAGCCACGTAGGGGATGCTGTCCCTCCCGCAGTGCAGTGCAGTGCAAAACAGAGCCTCCAGAAAATGCTCACGCTCAGGGTAGTGTGTTGGTTTAGGTTGATTGTACGCCCTCCCCTTCTGCACCAGCTTGGCTTTTGCCTACTCTCTTCAGCAGCAAATGACTGCACATGGCTGGGTGTGAACATAGAAATAGGAGGTTTTGTCAAGCTGATGAGTTGCAAGTAGCTTGAATTTTCAGTCTTTTTCTTAGGAAAACTGGGTAATTTTTTTGGTGTTTCTCACAGCTGCAGTCTGCATCAACATGAACCCTCGGGTATGCGTGTGTGTGGGTATTGCAAGGTAATAAAGCACTGAACAACCCACTGTTTGTTTAAAAAACCCAAGCAAACGAAGCCCCAAAACTGAACAGCCACAGTCCTGGTTGAAGTGTTTCAGTAGGATGTGGATCTTCAATGGGTGCCTGTTGCCAAGGCTCTTTGGTATCTGTGATTCCCAGCTCTGGCCTTTTTTTGTTGTGTTGAATTCTCCCTACAAAAGGACCTTTAATATGTTAGGAGACTTTAAAGAAGTAATAATGATTAGTGTGCTTAAACAGTTTGCTACATAGTGCAGAATAGACACCTCTGAACATTTCTTTATGCCAATAGAAAAAAAAAATAGATCCTCTCAACAGTTATGATGACTGGAGGCTACATTGTAACATTCAGGATGATTTTTGACTTTAATCACAGACATCCTCAGCAGACACAAACATATGTGGCAAAAGAAAAACATCTATCATATGCCTGTAACACCTGAAAAAAGTTGTACTAGACCATTGAATCTGCAAACAGATTTCTAAAAATGGAAAGAAATATGATAACAATGCATAAAGTCATATAAAAAAACAAAATGGAAAAGCTTATTTGCATATATTCATAGGATTAAGGAAGATTTTATTTTAGCTTTATCTAAAGATTTTAATAATTGATTTATAACTAGCTTGTCTAAAAAGAGCATAATTTTAAGTCTGTACTTTCAAACATTAATATAAGCACTTGCCATATGTTTCTAAAATGATAATTATAAAAAGGGCCTTTTAAATGGCTGAGATTTTGCCTGGAAATTATGCCAACAAAGACTCCCTTAATAGTTCAAGCATGTGCTTTCTGCTTCTGGGGCATTAAGTTTCAATTCTGCTGGGTTTTGTTGTATAAAATTCCTATTCATAGAGTAATTCTAATTAATTCCTGACCCTCCCAAAAGGAATTCCCCCTTGTCCAAAATATTTCCAAGGTAAAGGAAGTGTCTTCTTTTAAAAGTACAATAATAACCCTCTGAAGCCGCAGTAGCTCTAAAGATATTTTCAGATGTGTACTAAAATATATACCAATTGGCTTTCAGAGTGTGGATGACCTAGAGAATGATCCCACAAGCTAACTGCTTATATGAACATTAAAGCTGGTGGTATGTTCACTTATCTTACTCAAGGGATATTACTGATGAAATTGAGAATCAACATAAAATATTGGAAATGCTTGTGCTACAAATTTTTACACTTTTTCTGAGAGTCAACTTATGTCTTCCCTTGAGTAGGATAAGCATGCATACAGTCTTTCCTGGGCTCTGGATCAAAACTATAAACAAACAATTTAGATTTCTTTTAGCAGTACAGTTTTCTTATATCAATGGTCAAATTATGCAGGAGGAAATGGAAGTTGTTTGAGGTAGAGGTACTCTCTATTCAATCTCCCTGGGAAGAATTGTAATAACTCATACTACTTACTCCTTTTAATTAGTGGCTATTGTCTGAATTTTGCTTTGCCCTTTAATCTTTAGATTTTTTTAAATATATATAGACTTATGTCTGTGACAAGTGTGAGAAACTATTCCTATCCAAGTAGAGAAGGGCTCTGTGCTGCGTAAGAGTGTATGCAAACAACACTTGTAGAAATCCTACTATTAAAATGCATGACAGAGCTCTTTATCTCTGAGTAATGCTTCTAGGTTTGCAACATTCTTTTCTTCCCTCCCCTCCCTCTCCCCACCCCCCCCCATCTTGTGGATTTAGACACACAGACTCCTCAGGTACAGACAGGATTTCATCTTTTTGAGTATGTCCATGTAGTATGTGGTTAATTCCTAGGGTTTTTAAGCTACCCATGGGAGTTAGTCTTGGGTTAGGATACAGAGGGTTTCTGACTTCCCCCCAAATACGGAAGAGACTGGGTAACTGTGCTCCAGTCTGAAATGATGCAAGTGATCTGATGGGTTGACTCTATCAGCTTGGAAGTGAAGATTTCCTGTTATGTCCGTCACTTGCCACATCATGTGCTTTCATGTATGAGCTGATGTCTGTTTCACACAGCTGATTAATTACTTTTGCTTATGATTTCAAAATACTTGTTCCTTAAAATAGAAGTTTTTAAAAAATGGGAGGGAGAGGAAGAGAGGGTTTTTTTGAATTCTTATGCAGACACATTTAACCTTAGACGTGAGAGAGCAATTGAAATGTAGCAAGCTCTGCTTAGAGATGAATGAAAAATGTGTTCAGAGCTTACGGGAAAGAATGAAGGGGCGCACTAATATGGGAGACACTGTTGTGGGTGTTTACTACAGACCACCAGCCAGGAAGAGGAAGTTGATGAGGCCTTCTACAGACAGCTGGAAATAGCCTGATGTTCTCAGGCCCTAATTCTCATGGGGGACCTTCAACTACTCTGATGCTGGAAAGACAATGCGGCCCAACATGCTGAGTCCTGGAGATTTCTGCAGAACACTGATGATAACTTTTTGGCACAAGTGGTGAATGCACCAATGAGGAGAGGTGCCCTGCTGGACCTTTTGTTGACCAAGGTGGCCTGGCTGGGGATGTGAAGGTCGCAGTAGCCTTGGCTGCAGTGACCATGAGGTGTTGGAGTTCAGGATCCTGCATGGAAGAAGCAGGCAAAGAAGTAGAACTACAACCCTAAACTTCAGGAGAGCTGACTTTGACCTCTTCAGAGACCTACTTTGAGGAATCCTATGGGCTAACACTCTAGATGGTGGGGTGGGGAAGGACAAGAGAGCTGGTTAATATTTAAGCACCACTTCCACAAAGCTCAAGATCTACGCGTCTTTAGGAGCAAGAAACCAGACCAAGGAGAGGCAAGAAACCTGCATGGATGAACAAGGAGCTTCTGGAAAAACTTGGATGGAAAAAGGAAGTTTATAGAATGTGAAAAAAGGGACTGGCCACTTGGCAGAAGGATAGGAATGCTGGCAGAGTCTGCAGGAATGCAATGAGGAAGGCTAAGGCCTGCTTGGAATAAACCTGGCAAGGGGTGTCAAGGATAATAAGAAGGGCTTCTTCAAGTACATCAATAGTAAAAGGAAGAGTAAGGAAAATATGGGCCTGCTGCTAAATGAGGTGGGTGCTTTGGTGATGGAGGATGCAGAGAAGATGGAGTTACTGAATGCCTTCTTTTGCTTCAGTCTTTACTTCTAAGGCCAGCCTTCAGGAACCTCAGACCTTGGAGGTAGGAAAGTGAGCCTGTGGTAAGGAAGACTCCCTTGATTGAGGAGGATCACATTGTAGACCATTTAATCAAACCTGACACCCGCAAATCCATGGGCCCTAATGTGATCTACCTGCTAGTGCTGAGGGAGCCAGCAGATGTTATTGTGAACCCACTCTCATTCATCTTTGAAAGGTCATGGAGAACAGGTGAGGGGCCTGAGGACTGGAGAAAGCTAATGTCACACCAGCCTTCAAAATGGGCAAGAAAGAGGACCCAGGAAATTACAGGCCAGTCAGCCTTATCTCCATCCCTGGAAATACAATGAAACAGATCATGCTGGATGTCTTCTCTAAGCATACGGAAGAAAAGAAGGTCATCAAGAGTGGTCAGCATGGGTTCACCAAAGGAAAATCATGCTTGACCAATCTGTTAGCCTTCTACAATGGATTGACTAGTTGGGTGGATGAAGGGAGAGGGCTGGATGTTGTCTACCTTACTTCAGCAAGGCTTTTGAGACTGTTTCCTGTAACATCCTCATTGGTAAGCTTAGGAAGCATGGGTTGGATAAGTGGACAGTGAGGTGGCTGGAGAACTGGCTGAATGGCACAGCTCAGAGGGTTGTGATCAGCAGTGCAGAGTCCAGTTGGAGGCCTGTAACTAGTGATGTTCTCCAGGGGTCAGTGCTGGGTCTGGTCTTGTTCAGTATATTCATCAATGACCTGGATGAGGGGACAGAGTGTACCCTCAGCAGGTGCTGATGACAGAAAGCTAGGAGGAGTGGTTGACATACCAGAAGGTTGTGCTGCTATTCAGAGAGAGCATGCTGGGGAGCTAGGTGGTGAAGAACCTAGTGAAATTCATCAAGGACAATTCACCTAGGGAGGAATAACCCCACCAGTACTTGTTAGGGGCTGGCCTGCTAGAAAGCAATTCTCTGTAGAGAGACCTGTGAGTCTGGGTGGACAAGTTGACCATGAGGAAGCAGCATGCCCTTGTGGCCAAGAATTCAGTGAAGACTCATTCTTGACATTAATAAAGATGAAGGCTGTGGCCTCCTGGGATGCATTAAAAAGTTTTGCCAATAGGTTGAGAGAGGTCATCCTCCCCCTCTACTCTGTCCTGTTGAGGCCACATCTGGAGTACTGTGTCCAGTTCTGCCTCCCAGAATTCAAGAAGGGCAGGGAACTACTGGAGAGTAATCCAGCAGAGGGCTACAAAGATTATCAAGGGAATGGAGAACTCCTCTGAAGAGGAAAGGCTGAGAGATCTGGGCCTGTTTAAGCCTGCAGTAGGGAAGACTAAGGGTGGGGATATTATTGATGTTTATAAGTATCTAAAGGGTGGGTTTCAAGAGGATGCGGTTAAACAGTGGTGCTCAGTAACAGGACAAGGGGCAATGGACACAAGTTAGGAGCCAGGAAATCCCATCTCAACATGAGGAAAAACTTCTTTACTTTGAGGGTGCTAAAGCACTGGAACAGGCTGCCCAGAGAGGTGGTGGTGTCTTTGTCTCTGGAGACACTGAAAACCCACCTGGACATGTTCCTGTGGAACCTGCTCTAAATGGACCTGTTTTGGCAGGGGGGGTTGGACTAGATGATCTCCAGAGGTCCCTTCTAACCCCATATCATTCTATGCTTCTGTGATATAAATGGCTTATTTTTTAGGTCAAGGCAACTTTTCCTGTTAATAGGATGTGAAATCAGGTTTTGAGTGTATTAAATGCACTTCTAAGTTACTTCAAACTTGTTGATAATGCTCGTTTAAAATTGCATGTTGTGTCTTTATTAGACTTTAAGAATTAAGTAGAAAGAGGCATGCTATGACTGATACACATTATGAAAAAAAAATGTTATTTGAAAAGGCTTCAGTTAAAAATGATCATTCCCTGTAGAAGGAATGTCTACTATCTTACTATTAGTTATGTTCTGGCTGATAACTTGACGGGATTGTGAGTATGGTGATAAGCTGAAATATGAGTCGTAGCATTTTTATACATGTAGGTGTTTTTCCTGTTTTGCAAGCGTACAATTTTTCCTATAACTACTTATGCATAACTGCTTGAAAGGGCACTGTAGAGATATTGGTGCTGGTCTCTTCTCACGGGCAATGAGCGACAGGACAAGAGGGAATGGCTGCAAGCTGCAGCAGGGTAGGTTTAGGCTAGACATTAGGAAAAAATTTTTCACGGAGAGAGTGGTCAGTCAGTGGAATCAGCTGCCCAGGGAGGTGGTGGAGTCACCCTCCCTGACTGTGTTTAAGAGCAGATTAGATGTGGTGTTGAGGGATCTGGTGTAGGGGAGAACTTGTAGAGTAGGGCTGATGGTTGGACTTGATGATCCCAAGGGTCTCTTCCAACCTGAATGATTCTATGATTCTATGATTCTAACTGATTATGAAGATAAACCTTATTAAATAACAGGTATTTAACTGGCCCTTCTTTATTTTTACTTTACAGTCTACAGTTTGGTTCTAGACTATTAGGGTTGGTTTTTAATCATCACAAAAGATCACAAAAGTCTGGTATGCTTTACTGTGTCTTATGTCTTATAGTTTAGTTAGATATTAATGAGAACCTCCACTTGCTTTTAAACCTTTCTTTTGCATAGCTCCAGTGAATCCATCAAATAGTTCATTATAACAGGTTCTTACTGTTCTGTTTCCTCTTGATACAGCTGTCAGATTCATAGTTAAAGCTGGAAGAAGTCTTTAATAACTGGACAACATTTTCCATACCACTGCAGAAGTACACATGCCCTTGTAAATGTTTCCCGTGAGCGCTCAACACTGAAACAGAATTTGATGGGTCTAGTATGTACTTCCACATATGTTATATTTATAGGTCTTGCCAAGTACTCTCTTTCTTGCAACTTCTTTGATATCATTATTCCTGGGAGCGCAATTGCTCAGTAAAAAATGACTACGTGCTATTTCAGTGCAAAGGGAACTGAAGAAGGAATAAAGCATTTTGGAGTATGAATGGACCTTTAGGGTTGGTGGGTTTCACTTTCATGTTTTACTGATCATGACTTGTTTTGCCTGGTCCTTGAGCAGGGAGAAAGCTCTTTCCTTCTATTCAGCATGTAGGATTAGAAGACACTGCAGAAGAATTTATGCCTGCCCTGGTTAAAAAAATATTGGGCAAAAATAATTGGTGAGCAATTCTTAATGCAACAGTAGTGACAGCTGAAGGAAGTGGTTTGAATAATCAGTAGTCTTCAGTGTTACTGTTTGTCCCATGTCCATTTCTGAGAATGATTATGTCTTTGTCACCCCACACTATTTAGCTCCAATGGTGGTGGTGGGAGCAATGTAATTGCTGATACCATCAAGTGCCTGGCTGCTGAAAGAGCTCAACGCCTTTCTTGATTGCAGAGGTTTATTCCTTTGGACACTGGTGGGAAATGACTGAAGAGGACACTAGGAAAATTAAAAAAGATTGTAGAATCATAGAATGGTTTGCGTTGGAAGGAACCCTAAAGATCATGGGCAGGGACACCAGACCAGATTGCTCAAAGCCCCATTCAGCCTGGCCTTTGGTGAGGGGTGTGTATTAATTGAACACAGTTGTATTCTTCTCATTGACACTTTGGTGTTATCCAGAATAACTTTGCTTTTTCTCACAAATGAGAGACAGAAAGTGTTGTGAGTCAGTGATGTTGTGCTGCTGTAGTTGTACAAAACCTGGATCAAACAGGACTTAAAAGATTGTTTGGCTCTTAGTGGCTAAAGGACAGCAAAATGCTAGTAAATCATTGGAACAATCGGTGAAGCAATGTATCTTTCAAAAAGCCCCTTTTAGTGAATTAATTTTGAGTATTTTTAATATTCCAGTTACATTAAGATTTATATGCAACTGAGTTATGTCTGCTGTGGGATACAGCTTTAGAATTTCTTGGCATTTATGTATTTACATTCTTAAACATAATACTGCATTAATATAGTTGCACTGAATGTTAAATTGATTTAAAGGCATTAATACTATACACTACATACATCCCTTAGTGTGTAAATATCATAACACAGTAAGAAAATGCAAATTGGAAAATGTTTTTCATATTCTTGGTACAAGTATTAGCTTTTTGCATTAATTTTTGATGGCTTATAATCATTACAGCAAGGTGACTTGAATGAAATTCTTTGATTTATGGAAGTGTAAGTGATCTCTGAATCAATTCCTGGATCTTGTAGTCTTATAATATATCTCTGTCTTATGCCTTTTTCATGTGGAGTGAGAGAGCCTTTATAAAGCCATCCACAAAATAGGTACCTCTGGCAACGTATTTGATTTGAAATCATGAATGTTTCAGAAAAGACTGTTGTGGTGTCATGAGCTAGAATAAAAAGCCCCCAAAATCTAACTTCTGCTTAATGGTTAAAAAAATAACTGCAGTTCTAACACAATTAGATATTTACAGAAAATTGTTGCATTTGAGTGATCTATCTCACCATAAACAAACCTAAAGTCCATTTGAAGGCATTCTCTGTTGACTGTAAACCAATCTTTGAGCTCAGATCTCTAAAAGGGCAGAAGACTATCATATGGCTATTGCCCGAAGCAGGGAGAAATGAACAAAAAGAAAATAAGGCGGTTGCCATCTTACACGTGTCATGCAGGAAAAAAAGAAATTAGTCCCTCAGTCAAAAACTTTGTATAACAAATACTCCATGGGGTTCTAAATAGCCCTTCACTGGAACTGTGTAGATCTGGTTTCTCCTCCTTGTTGCGGTAAGGATGTGGATATGATCTTAAATAAAGCGTATTGCCTCTGAGCTCCAACCCCTGCCCCCTTTTCCTCCCCACTTATTTTACTGAAAAAGGGTAAAACCCTTGAGTGAAGAAACTCTTTTATTTGTTGGAGTGCAGCCTTGCACTTATCTGGATTGAGCCTCTGGGTGCTACTGTGATGCATGCCATGCGCTAATCTAGCATCTGTACCATCAGACATTCTTTTGAGAGAAAATAACACATTTACAGCAATTATGGATAATACTTCACTTACCTAAACCAACGATTCACCTACCACCAATGTAGTATGTACTTGTGTCAGAAATGCAGTAAGTAAATGTTGTCAAAAATAGATTATAATTTTTGCTGAAATTTTCAATGCTAATGCACCTTTTATGCAAAAGAATCACTACTAGATATTTTTTCTAAATACGCTTCCCTTATGCAGAGACTGTTAATGGAAACACATTCTATACTGAAAACTGTTTATTGTTTGATTTTAAAAACAGGTTCTATAACACAGATCTTTTTAATGGAAATGTACGGTAAACAAAAACTGTTTACGGTATACTATAAAATATTTTTATGTTGCAGCACTCTTTAATGGAAAAGTACTGTATATACTGCACTGATTATTTTCTATTAAAACACATTAAACAAAACCTGTTTTAAACCAATATCTAGTTCATAATTTACATGAGCAATTTTAGCCAAGCATTTTAAACACAAGCAACTTCATACAGAAAAACCTTTTAAGGTATTTCTCATTGAACAACTGTACAGTGATTTCTCATTTGCAACAGAATAAGTGGAGAGATAAGAGTGATATGAGTTAGTTTTGAAAGTAGTCACTTTAAAACATGCTCACTTCCAGGTAGGTAAAAGCATTCTCAAACCAAGTTATATTGAACCATGTCTGCAGTCTTCCTTCTCTACTCTTGGGTTATGAGACTTCATTACTATTACCCTCTCAGCCAAAGAGACAGGGCTTCTGTTTATACAAATTCACCTACTAAAGTTCAGCAATGGTGAAAGTAAGTCCATATAAGTAATAGCCCAGGTTCTTCAGTGACCCCTCAAAGAAGATTTTGGCAGGGAAAAAGTGTGTTCTCTCAGGGGAAAGTGGGCTGGTCCACAGGCCTGCTTTCTCAGAGGAGCACTCCCCAAAACCATTTTGTGTCTGACACCCACAGCTGCTCCACTGTAGGCAGTGGCAACCCTGTAGTCAGGGCCATGTGCTGCTTCCCTGCAATCCCAGCTCCATCAGGATGTTTCCATCCTTCTTTTCTTTGGTTGTGCCTGGGTTTTTCTCACAAGCCCCTGCTGGCAGTGGGACTGTTTGTTAGCTGAGTAGGGGGTTTGGTGCTGAAGAGGGAAATATAAAAAGGAGTATCTCATAATGTCTGAGTCTGAAAGTCAGAAGTTTGAGATCCTTGTGTCCTTAGATGTCTCATTTGTAAAGGAAGGAATTAATTTGCAGAGACAAGTAACCTTTATTTTCATGGTCAGGCTTTGTCCCATCACGGGACTGTGAACTGCTAACAATGCAGTTGCCAAGTCCTCCTATCCCTCCCTATTTTTGCAAGAGGTAGAGGCCCATAAGAGCAAGTTGTCTGTTTGTTTTTTTTTTCTTAAAATTCAGTTGCCCAGGGTTTAAATCTAAATGAAACTAAGTGGATGCTTTATTTCTCCAGTTTCCCCTGTGCAACCAAATAAACCTGTGAGTCTCTCCCAGGGCTGTACAAGGTGACAGCTTGAAATACTTATTTATCTTTGAGCTTCATGAGATGGTACACTGGCAGTCACCATGTAGTTTAAAAGTTCTATATTCTCTGCTTGTTAACTTGGGAATGGAGAGGTTACAGTCTCGGAAGGATAAATTCTCCTCTTAAAGATTAAATTTTACCATTGACCTAATTTAAGAATCACTGTTCTCTAACACATCTAGGATTTTACAGTTCTAGCACAGCAAATACTTTGGTAAAACTCATTGGTGATGAAAGTTTTGGATCTGTAAAGTGGTGCGCTGGAAATGCACAGAGATAATGTAGGCCAAAGAACTGATGTCGTGATTTGCTTTTTGATTTTTTCAGTGCCCAAAGTTCATGCTGCCTCACAGGGAAGATAGTACTGGAAGTGCTGCCTTCTCTCTAAAGCTCCTGCAGAAGTTTCCAGGGTTTTGCATCACACCAGATAGATATATATTTTAAAATTTAAGCTTAAATGGACTATTACAATATGTGAAGTTATGACTTCCTATTGTAGAACAGTGTGAAACTGAAGTGCTTAGAGAGATAGTTATATTTAAAATCCTAGCATTTTCTTATAGCTACCTTGTTCCAAGGTTTATAACTGGCTTGATACAAATTACTCATTGTCCTGGTTCAGGGTGTATGTGACAGATTGTCCAGCTCATTCTGATAAATATTAATGGTTTTTTTTGTTTGTTTGGGTTTTTTTCTCTTAAAACTCCACTAAAAGAAAGAAAACCACCTCAATATTTGAATAGCTTGCATAATGTTGCTAGCATACATCTTTTACCCTTAGCAATAGCAGTAGCATAAAGTCAGTATTTAGCAAGGACAAATGTTGAGAAAAGGCTCCAGCTTCTGTGCTGGATAGTTGCTCAAGATTCTTCTCCACAAATGAAAGGATAAATTTTTAAGTGCGGCTTTTGTTTCAGTGTAACTTTACAATAGATAAACTTTTAATAACAGTCAGCTATGACATTTACAAAGAGGAAAACATTTGAACACAGAGACTTAGCAAATTCTGAGGATTCTCAAGAGCAAATCTAAAATATTGCATCTTATTGTCCACAGCTGAGCTCTCTGGGCAGTTGCTATGAAGAACTATTTTTTCTTTGCTATAAAGCAGATTTCTGAATGTGTGCATTTTTCCTGGAAATTTTGCCCACACTGAATTTGGTTCATGCTCTGAATTTTCGTCTTCTCTTTTGAATTATTACGTACAATCTTAAGGCAAGCAAGAAGGTGTGTAAGTTTTGGTGCTGAAAAAGCCATGGTATTTTTAAGCTCTGTGTGAAACCTTTGAACTTTGGTGTAAAAATATCACCTAGGTATGGGGCTGAGGGACTAGGGTTTTGCACAAAGGAGCAGTATCTATTGTTCTCTGTGGACTTTAAGGAGGTTAAAATGGTTTTAAGTGTCCCTTTTATTCTCGCTGGGCAAAGAGAGAGGAAATGGCTTTCCCCTAGTACTTGTCAAATAGCTGATCTGCAAATTATCCCTTCAAGGGATAAAGAACACAATGACAGTATATTCATAAATGATGAGCAAAGTTGCAGTACTCTGGCCAAAACTGAGAAAAAAAGGATTAAACTAAAGGTTTATGGGATTGGAATTTGATTAATAAAAATGTAATTAATGATCTTTGTTAAATATCTACCTGGAATACCAGATCAGGGTTATATACAGGGTGTACTACGTAATTATCAAACCAGAACAGGCTATATGTGCAAGTTACAGGTGCATATTTAATATAAGTAATGCTCTGTAAATGAGCATGTGCCTAGTAGTTCCAGGTACCTTCTGTCCAAGGCACTCAATTGAATAGCCCGCATAAGATGCAAAGAAAACAGGGTGAAGTTCCTGCAATAAATACATTTTGCAAAAGAGAAATCTCCCTTTTCTTCAGCATCATGCAGAAGTCATTCAACATACACTTGCTTAATCTTTGATGGGAAATAACTAATTTCTTGAACTTGCAATTCTTTTGTTGAATGAATTTAATGAAACCTGTTACAGTACAGAAAATCTAGTGATTTGATTTTCTGTTGTACAGTAAAGAAATAGAGCACAGCCTAGCAAATATACTTAAAGTGTTTGTAAGCTGAAACATACTTCAGTAACATCTGATTAGAAGTTAGTATCTTAAGCGATCTATCATTATAAGTATTAAATGTATTATCCCAACTGATAATAAATTTCATTTTACTTTTGTTTAATAGCAAACATGAATCAGAAAATATTCCCTGAATTTTATTAAAATTCTGTTATAGCTCATTTATAACTGAGGACAATGAAGTACTTACAGAATACAGAATGGTATAATCACTGAAAAGATAAAGAGCTCCAAGCTACCTGTTCTATATTGTTAGCATAAATGGAAAATAAGATTGGATCAAGATAAGAGTTTTGCAAGACTGCCTTGGTTTTAGTCTCAGCAAATTTTTCTTCCTATCTGATGTGACATGCAGTTTACTCTGAATAAGGGCCTAATCTTGAAGTCTTCATCCAGACAATGAATGCATGGGCTGCATGTGGCCTCAAGCTTACATGTTTGTGGCTAGTGGGACTCAGTGCAATTAAGGCATCTCAATAAAATGAATTCTCAAGGATATCAGCATGAGCCTGCAGCACTTCAGAAGCAGCTAATAGAATCCCCCATTCTGTCTTTTCTGATCTGTATGTAGTAGAAATTGTGTGGCCTACAGAAACTGTGTGATCAAACAGCATCACTAGGTTTCTGCAGTAAAAATTATGCAGTGCGCTTAACAATTCAGCTGGACTCGAAAACTGGTGTTGTTTTTGGGGAGCAGCTGAGAGTATGCTTGGTAAAATGAATATTCTGCTGAAAGTTCTTTCTGAGTAATGCCAAATACCTTGAGCAGGTTAACAATGGTATTGCATTTGCTTTTTCTTGTAATGGACCAGTCTTTAGGGGTGCCTTATGCTTTGGAATTTACTTTGACTTCCTTGAAAAGTGTGTGTGCATATGTGTTCTAACTCTGAAGTGCTCAGGATAGCGACCAGTGATGATATGCAAAGATGTATCAAATATCTCTGTTGAGGTGGGGTATCTTTTGGTGTCCAATAAGACATTTTGGTCNTTAAAAAGATATTTGGGAGGTTTAGAAATTACTATTGGAGAGAGTATTGTTTGATGGTTCATTAATTCACTTCTTCCTCAACATAATGTTACCTCTCTTCCTTTCATTTTTATATTTAACCACAAATCTTTGTGTGAATCTATGGACTATCAGGTCCTCAATTAGAGATAGATGTAATTTAAACTGCATATATACACTGTGACCAGAACCCTAGTACTTCTGATTGATAAGTAGGTGATAACAGTTGGAGACTGTTCACCACTGAATAGTTGGTGCCCAAAGTAAGATCAGTGTCAAATGAAAAAACCCTATAAATAATAAACGCAAAGAGAAGTAGGTTTTGTATGTTTGTTAAACTTCAGTGTCCTCACAGCGAGTGAGAATTGACTCTGTTTTCCTCTGATGCCTTTTAGTTCACATAA
Source organism: Jacana jacana (assembly GCA_013400555.1). Classification (NCBI taxonomy): domain Eukaryota; kingdom Metazoa; phylum Chordata; class Aves; order Charadriiformes; family Jacanidae; genus Jacana; species Jacana jacana. The sequence goes on along the minus strand of VZTM01010511.1, from coordinate 80,403 downwards.
TTTCACAGTATTCAATAAATAAATTGCTTGCTTTTGGAGTTGAACAGTTCTTTCCTTTTGATTCTTAGGGAATATCTGCAAAGTTATTTTGTCTGCAAAAATCCTTATTTAGAGTTTTCAGTGACTACTGTAGCTGCATATCTCTGCAAGTTCTGAATAGTGGAGCTCTCAAAGAAAAAGAAAGAGGATGTATCACCATAATACTGAGACACCTCTGTTGGAAATCTCTTGAGAAAGAAAGGAGGCAACTGGCAGAAGTTCAATGATTTTGCGATGCTATACCAACATATGGAGAGCAGCAGTGCTGCTATCACCATCTGAGGGTAGTAGGTTTTTGTTTGTTTGCTTGTTTGCTTGCTTGTTTGTTCTTGCAATCCTAGAGACTTTCCACAGAGAAGATCCTTTTCTCATTCCATTTGCTTTGTTTCACAGTTAGTTCAGGTGGTGGTCAGCTGGGAGATCTGAGCAGTGCATTGGGCCAGATGACCTCTAGGGGTTCCTTCCAGCCTCAATTATCCTGTGTGTGTGCATATGTGCAACTTCTTTAGGTGCACAGAGATCTTTTAGTGGTGTCTTACATTTATTTTTTATTTTTTTAGTGTATGACATCTCTCGTAGTTCAGCAGATACCTCTTGTACTTACCTGAGAGTCACTCTGCCAGTTTACTGAAAATGTCTAGTGTACGTTCACGCTACATTAACTGAAATAAGTGTGCATGTGACAAAGTATACTTACTCTTTCTCAGCTCTGATCCCAGAGTGAACTCAAAAATATTTTGTTGTCACGACCATACAGTAAGCCATGTAAATTCAAACTAATGGGTGATTTTAATAAAATGTCCTTTTCCTAGCAATAGAGCAAGGGAAAAACCACATCTTCTCCAAGAGTTCCTGTGTATAGATGGAATAGTTACACATAAACATTGCTTGCAATTATGGTCCAAACCATAATTCTGGGGAAAAAAAGACCCCCCCCAAATCATCCAGGACCAGAACAGTCTTAAATCTGTTCTCGTGTGAAGAAAAAAACCCCAAACTAAAAATGCATACACACATGTATACATAAATCTAAAGAACCTTTTTCTTTTCTTCCTTATTGCAGACCTTGGGTTACTTGTAGCGCTGATCTAAGATTGGTTCCAAGTTTAATATCCAAGTTAGTGGCTTGGAATTTTCGAGGTGTCCGTTGTTACAATCCAGTGCTGCATCACAAGAAAATTATGGACTGTCAGTGGGAATTTGGCATTTAAAATCCTTCTACACCATTGATCCTCACTGTAAATACCTTAATGATAATATTTTAAATAAAAATATCTAAGTAAGATGGACTAAGGATTGGAAAAGAGCTATTAGTGAGTAAATAAATTTAAGTTACCCCAAACACACTTCACGTATGTCCACCATTAATATCTGCCCTTGGTAATTTCCTTGTGATTATTGGATGACTATTGACTTCCTGCACAGCAAAGGCCCATTTGTTAATGTCTCAGATCCTAATATAGTTCTTGAATTCACACCATTATAACTTTTATTCTTTAAATAGAATTGAGCGGAAGGTTACTACTTTGTTATGAATAAATGCTTATTCTTGTCTGGAATTTGAAGAAAAACAATATTAGATAAATTTAATTAGCATAAGTGAAGAAATTTTAAGCAATCCTGCCTCTTAGAAATATACTAAATAGAACTAGAAAAATAATTAAACGGTTTGTCCAATAAGGGTACACAGGAATTCAGGAATCCACAGAGATCTTTGTATGGTTGCAGTATATATTAAAAAAAAACAAACCAGCAACAACCCCAAACACTGCAGCTGGTATTCCTAGCTAAGTGTTGTTTTGCCACTCTGACCTTCTCAGCAGTCAATAACAGATTCCTCCAAGATGCTGATCCCTGGGTTCTGGGTTCATGCACACTGAAGAGGAGCTGGTAGAAGGACAAAACACTTTCCATGGACAAGAGAATTATTGTTTAAAACATATATTGTATTGTGCATAGACATGTGACTATTATGAACAATAATGAATAGCTCTTAATTACTGTTAGTGGGTTCAAAGCATCTAATTTGGTGACAAATTCATGCGTACTGACCCTCACCTTGCATTTTAAACTGCGGCTTTTATCACAACACGCATCTATTCACATGGTTAACAGTAATTGCTGTTATAACCACCATACAGGGCAGGGTTTTTAAGCTTATTTCATAAATACTGTTCCAGGTACTTTCAGAGAATATTCTATTTTGTCCTATTTCGCTTCAAATGAGAATTGAGTAGTTTTGCTTCAAATCCATTCTGCCTGTGCACTTTGTGTATACCTTCTCTTTGACTTCTGAAAATTCAGTTGTTTGGTTGGGTTTTTTTCCGGAAATAAAATTCCACATAACATAGGAACTATTCAAATTGATCAGAACAACTGTAAGAGAAGACTAAATCCTTTACCTGGCATGAGAATTTTGATGCAGAACCTTTCCACGTGAAAGATGATGACAGACTTAATTCTGAGTGCTCTGATATAAATCAGGAATAACTGTTCTGAAGTTATCACAGTTATACTAGTCTAAAAAGGATGTGGGAAGATCAGGCTACAGGTGAATGACTGATGTGAAATTATGCATGTGTATGCATAGATATCAAGACATTTTTGATTTCAGAATTGTCTTTGCTACTAGTAGAATTTCTCTCTTAAAAAAGAAGATAGCTGTAGAACATAAATGTTTGTTCCTAGACTTTTTAAAGGTGTTGTGCAAGGTAAAATGCCACAAGTAGCCTATTTTTTCCCTCCTCTTTAATTTTGACTTTGTTACTAAGATTTTAAATGTAGTTATACTTGCCTATTACAAGACCATATGAATGAAAAATTTGCCAGAGCTATTATCAGAATTAATTGAGTCCAGAATTACATTTTGAAACACTGTTAATTGGTGTATATCTAAGATCAATTGTAGTATGCAAATATACTGAAATTGAAGATCTGGCTCCTAGAGATTGTTTTCAAATACACATTAATCAAAAAAGGTGTGAATACTGTTGCTAGGTAATAATTCCAAAGATTCTCTAGGAATAATTGTACTGTAGCAGGTTAATAGTGCTGGGTTGGGTTAACTTTGGAAGAAAAAGCCACCATGTGGATGTATTTCAAGATTTTGAGTGTTTCTGATAAGGCTGAACATACATAGTTGTATGTGGGACTTGGTAATTTTACACAGAACCAAAGTGAGCTTTATTGGCTTAATACAGTGCTATGTTGTGTGTAGGCATCTCTCCACACACCTCTATTTTTTTTATAAACCAAAACCAAACCAACTACCCAAAACTTGTACAGCCATAATCTAGACATCAATTGGTATAAGTCATAACAATGAGATTTGTGGGTGTGGAGTTGGGATAAAAGTGGACATGATATGGAGCCAACTATGCCACTACCTGCTGTCACCGAAATGGAATTATGATTGCTATGTGTTCATTTGCTTGCTGAGACATTTAGTAAATGAATGTTGGTGTGGATTAATATGGCCTGTATGGAAAAATCGGCAGGGTGGAAAGAGAGTGAATCAAGATAAATCAGGTTGTATCAGTCAGATACTCAGAGATTCTTACAAGGTATTGGCAATGTAGAATACCTCTGTAATCTACATCCAGAAACACTTTAGTGATCAAAAGGAAAAAAACAAAGCAAACCCACAAGGAGTTATTTTGGGAGAACATAAAAGTTACAGAGTCCCACTGACCTCTGCAGTATCTCTACCTGCTCTCTCAGGGGGGGCAGTTTAGAGATGAGAATTTTGTTAATTGCATAGTACCTACAGTAGGGTTTTGCTATTATTATTACTGAGTTTTATTCCTGTTGACAAAATCTGTAATCATTTGTGAGAAAGCCACCGGGGTACCTCAGAAATGGAGAGGCATAATAAAGGGAACTTGAGTGAGGCTTGCCTGGAGAAGAGGAAGAGGAAGGTGCTGCCAGTGGGCAGCTGAGGCTGTAGGGATGCGCACAGCCCCCTGCAACACCCCTCAGCCTTTGCCATGCCGCAGGGGAGGCACTCCTGCTTCCTGCAGTTTTCTTCCCTTCTATGCAGAAAGGAGCAGGAAGAAAAGTGGTGTTTACTATATCTGGGCCTTGAAAGCTTGAGAAACACATTTCACACAGCGTTACGCCTGAAAAAAACTTCACTCCCTTCTGATGCGTGAGGCCAAGCTATTTAAGTATCACTGTTATGTAAATATTTACATTTGTAAAAAAAATATACTTTCTCGTAATAATTATATCTACTCAATGCATATCATCTCCACTTAATAGCAAACATTAAAACAAGATACTTACAAAGAGAAACCCTTGTCATTTGGTGAAGAGAACTGCAATAATCCTCTGCTACTTGCTCCCCCCTCCATTTTAATTGTTAATATCTTTTCAGCATGCGGGAGAAGTAATCTCCTACCACGCTAAAGCAGTCAGCCTAATTGAAAAGAAATACAAGTCATCTAGTGCACAGCTGAAAAATTCAGCTAAAATGCAATCTGTCATTATCTTTCCAATGCCAATTTTAAATAGGTATTAAAGTAAATGGGGGAAACATCTTCTCATTTCTCTTGTGATATCATTTCGTTTTTAAAGAAATCCCTAATCCTCAAATGAAGATTCTGCCCGATACCCAACAAAACACTCAAGGCTCAGCCTCAAGTGTCTTGGAAACCAGATCCAAAAATAGAGGAATAATTTCCCTATCATGAATTAATCTCATTTGAAAATTCTTTTAAAAATACAGTTTATGCAATGCAAATCCTCGCTCCCAGAATAACCTGTTTTTGTGGTTGTTATGCCATAGTCAAGAGATAAATTACTGCTCAGTGAGCTGTTTCAGCATGGCAACGTGAACTGCAGCTAGGATTAAGGAAACTGATGAAGCATAACATACCATGAAAGAAATGAAAACATTTTATAGGACACATGGGTATTATTGACAGGTTTCTACTTTTCAGATACAATGAACTCTTTCAGCAGGAGATCGTATTTGAAAAGTATCCTGCATTAAAAAATTATATGCCACATTTAAAAGTATTCACACTTTTAGTCCCCGAATTATTATGCACTATATAACACATTTCAATTTAATTGGAGAAATGTCGTATTGTGATGCTGAACTTGTTTAATGGAGATAATGTTTTAGCTTGGTAGGGAAAGCTGGTTTTGTTTGAAGCTGAGACATCTTCAGATTTTGTAATTACCAATGCATACTTCTGAGTAGGTAAACTATATTGAAAATATGTCAGATGGGTCCTTATAGAAAATCCATCAAGTCCTTAACAGGTCAAGCCCCACCCCAAAAATCTTACTAAAGCTATTGCCATCAAAGTTTATTTGGCTCTGCTTTCAGAAAGAGAACTTTCTTCAGAATTCTCCATTAACTGAAATCCTCACAACTGCAGGAACCTCAGGATCCACATCATATTGCGTGTGTTCAGCAAGTGTAAGGAAATGGCTGGTTAAAAAGATACCCTTACATGAAACCTGTCAAATTGAAAAGGAGAGTTTCTAACATCTACTGTAAAACACAATGGCTAATTATTTTTTTCTTCAGCAGTCTTGTTTTCTTGTTCCTTCCCTGGAGTAGTAAAAGATTCAGCTAGATTGCACAAAGACTATGCTCTCAGGAACAATCATCTGTTGGTAGAAAATGATGTGTCATTTCTGCTGCTATTCTTTCTGGTATTCACAAATTGGAAAATGTTGTAGTTGGTGTGATCAAGATAGTGCCTATGTTGTAACCATATATGTAGTGGCAGAGAAGAGGAAAACAAGAAATAGGGTTAGGAAGAATCCCTTCCTAATGTGTGCTTTCTACTCAGTTCTTTAATTTGAATCAATAGCAATTAGTATTTTAGAGGGATCCATTTCCGTAGTTTTAAAGGCTGTTTTGGTGTAGTATAAGTATCTCTTAAGTCTCTTTTATCTCAGTGTCCATATAGCCCTTAATTCATGGGGCACAGAAGTTTTAGAGCAAGATGGCTTTACGTGGTGCTCCTATAAAATGTGGTTTTGGTCAACCTGCATCCTGTAGCAGCTTGCACGTAACCATGATTAGTAACAAAGCTTATTGTGTCACTGGTGAGACCCCCTAATAGCTTAAATGGTTTGGCTAGACTGGAGTCTAATAGCTGGGGAGCTTTCCACAGTTGTATTTTGACTGTCAGTTCTGCAATTTTACTGTTGGAAAAGTTTGAGCAGTCAAACAGCTGCATACAGCAGCTGTTGTAGATTTTTTTTTTTTTGTCATGCGGAGCTTTGTCTCTCCTATGCTTGATGGCAGTTTGGAATGCTTCCAAAATCCACAATTGTGGATAAGAATCACTGGGAGGCAGAACCTGTCGATAGGTGCCATCATCCCCATTCACCTCCCTGAGCAATTGGTGCTTAGATAGGACAGTGAGCTCTTATCTTTTCTCTCTGCTAGTAACTGCTTCGGTATTGTCATCTGAAATCCTACCACCTAACTGCGTATAGAAACCCAGTTTGTTCTTGGTCCACTTCTGAAGAACAGAAAGCTTTCTATATTAGTAACCAAATTTTATAAACGTAAGACAAAGCTTAATAGGTATTTCCAGGGAAATAAACACGCTTCTTGTTTGACTATTATACTAGTTTTGATGCTCTTTTTTAAGTCAAAGCTGAAAAACAGATAAATTTATGGTGGGACACACACAAGGAAGAATGAAGATGGAGAAAGACAAAACTATACTGAGGGGAATCTGGCTGAAAACTGATTGGAATATGAACTACGTGCTGCATTATAAGCTGCAATATACTTAACTGCAGACCAAAATCTAGAAAATACGATTTTTCTGCTCTCTGTATTTCATTTGGAATCTGGAGAGAAGGGACAAAACAATGACAATAATAAAAGTAATATTAATAATAATCTCTTGTGGAGGCAGAGAAAAAGTAGGAAATTTAGGTGATATATGTAGTGAGACTGCATGTGGAATGCAGATTAGTATGAATTAGGTGAAAGAAAATGTTTGTGCAAAACACTGCCTCTCTGAATACAGATTTCATAATCAGCGCGAGAAGACTTTGAAAACAGAGAATGATATTTTTATGTTCTACAAAATGTCATTGTTTTCAGAAGTTATGCTGTATTATATGCATCATATTATGTAGAGCAAGATCTAGATGAGAAAATCAAGCCAGTGAACTCAAACCACCTGGCATGTCTGCCTTTCAAAAGCTGGTATACTGCTAAACCTAAAGAGAGAACAAAGGCAGAGGAATGATATTTTATTGGCATTTGGTAGTGATGAGATGTCTGTGGTTATAGCTGTGGCATATGGAAAAGTTGCATTAGCACGTACACCATACACCCCTCCTCCCATCTCTCTGGGCTACTGGTTGAAACTACCTATTTCTATTCCGTTTGTTCTATAACACATATGTAAAAAATAATTTAAAAAAATAGGACATCTTAAATTGTACTTATGTTTGTATGATATAGGAGAAGGGGTAAAGGTCTAAAATGCAATTTTCAGAACAGAATGTGGATTCTAAATATTATGTTGTATTCTGTTAATGGCTAACAGTGGTCAGGTTCTGGTAAGGAGAGAGCATACAAGCAGAGCAGGATACACGAGAACTCTGATTAAATATTTACAGGTTATAGTTATAATAGAATTTTATTATTAATATAAAGTATCACTTACCATCCTACAAAGGGTTAAGTGTTACAAGACTACTTAAAATTCCAATAGGATGTTAGGGTGGTTTTTTTTGTATCTAGGCAACTACCCTCAATGTTATGTGTAGACTGAAAGAATGACCAATATTTTCTGTCTTCTCCATCCATCTCTCCCAAATACGTTCTACAAATTCTTTCAGTTGAACTTAGTAACATAGTTTCATAGTTTTTGTGTTTAATGATTCAAACTCTCGATTGGATCCATGCTGAGGCTGAGCATAGTAATAAATACAAACTGGTTCTATTTGATGTACGTTTGGGGGAGGGTGGAGGGTTTGGATAAAATAGAAATGATGCAAAAGAAAAAAAAATATCTGTCTTTAAAAAAAATTGTTAAAAAGTATTTTCCGTTTCTTGTAAATGCCAAAGATCCTTAGCTAAAGTTTTCTGCCACAGAAACTGCCCCCAATGTCCTCGTCACCAACCACAGGACAAGTCCCAGCTGGAACCATTTATTGGCTTAGTCAAGTGCTCCACTACTTTGTTCTAAATATGTCAACTTTGATTCATCCTTGGGCTTAGTTGCTGTCAAACACTGTTAAATGGAACTGGAATCAGCATTGCACCTAGGCTTCCACTAAGCCAAGACCGTAATCACTTCTGTACAAATGTTAGCATTCTGTGGCACTAGAGTCACTTTGATAAGGACTGTGGTGTTTCTGCAAAGGTATCTTGTATGAAAAGGGGAGTCTGGTCTCATCTTTGGCTGCATCCTAGAGGTAAGAAGTTCATAACATTGGTACCAAAAGCTTTGGCGACAATCTCTGTTCCTCAGAAGTGCCAAACTTCTTATGTATTTCCATGATTTATATTATCGGAGCATATGCAGGAGTACATTATAAGACCTGAGGACTATTCCCATCAACTAAAGCACTGGCATGTTTAGCTTAACATTTGTTTGGGATTTGGAGGTGTAAGTGAGACTAAATGGAAAAACAGAATCATTCTGAGAGGTGAATGGTGAAGCACAAAATATTTTAAAGTGGATAAGAGAAAAATAGGTTTTATCTATAGGCTACAAAGGCAGTTAACATGCTATTCTGAGTATACGTCTTTACTGTCGGTCATATTGTGTAGTGGTTTTAGGTAGGACCTACATAGATTTCAGAGGGTGTGCAAAGGAAAACAGCATTTCAAAGAAGTATATGGTTGGCTGTCGTGAGATAAGAGGAAAGAGTCGCAAGTGCTACCAATAATTCCTGATATAGTACTTTGTAATATGGTGAAAACTAAAAATTGAAGGCAAGTTAGATAAATGGATATTCATATGATTGCTGGCCACGCTGAGACTGATTTTGAGCAGTATTGTCTCTACTAATCAGTAGGAGTCTTCAAAATATAGAAGTGGACCATGTGGCCTCCAAAGGATGCATATCTTCATGAATTTATGCACCTGAGTCTTAGATCCGATAGTTTTTCTTTACTGTGAAATAGAGGGTGAGTGAGATTTTTAGTGGTATGTAAAGGTACCTTCTCAGTAATTTGTCTTCAATAGTGTAATATTTATTACAAAGCCTTTTTGGAAAAGTCTGAGTTCTTGGAGGAGGAGAGATTACTGAGGGATGCTACAGATAACAGTAATTGGAGATGTCCACACCTCCTCCCTACCCGTGTCTTGTCACCATGACGCCATGATTTCTTAGAATAAACTACTCAACACAGGAGATGTTTCTTTTAGATGTGGCTAGATAGGGTTTGAAGAAGAGGAATTACCAGATTGCAGTGTGCCAGTAATTCATGCTCTCTTCACAGCGTTGTCGGTTCGGTTTTTTAATGCCTTGAATTTTTTTTGTGTGTGTATTTATCTGTGCACAGGGATAAAACACCAGTGAATAAGAATTCCTCGCTCAGTTACTCTAGCAACAATGTTTTGAATCTTTTGTGCTCTGGTGTACATTGCTTCCCCAGGGCAAAACACAGGAAGAGTTAAGCCTTGTTTATTTTTCAGCCTGCCACAATATTTACTTTTGTGTTTACAGTATTCAGTGCATGTGGTTCTAGCAAAGCTAAGAAAGATTTCACCTTAAATAATTGACAACAGGAGCCAAAGACTTGTAATACTGTTTTTTCCACAGTATTTTAAAGACAAATAATATGAAGGCCATATCATGTCAGTAGTTAAATCTGCTAAAATTATTATGAATGTGATTTCTTTTTTTAATTTAATTTCACAATTTCTAAATAGTAATAGTTTAACTCCTTTTATCTTACATGCATTCGATTTTATAACAAACTGAATAGAATCTTGAAATGGCTTAGCCACATGTTAGACCAGAAACATCAATGCTATTATATTTCATTAATGAAGAAAGTGCTGCACATAACTAATGGGTTTTATTAAGGCTAATATATATAACAGCAGGAGCAGTTGCTAGACCAAAGGAAGATTTTTAGTAAGGACTCTGTGGAACTAAAAGTCACTGAAAGATAAAATAATAAACTTGTTTGACACACTGAGGAGCCTGTGTAACTGTGGTAGTCATAGGGTGAAGACACCAAACTTAATAACTCTGGAGCTAGGAGGGTCCGGAAGTAACAGCATTTGACACGGCTGGGACATCTTATCAAAAGGAAAGAAAGAACCCTGACAAGAGAAATAGTAAAGAGGACTCCTGGTGGGAAAGCTGCTTCCATGCAGAAAACTGTATTAGATAAAGATATCTGAGAAACTCATCCCCCCCAGGATGCAGCAGTGGTTCTAATAATTGATGGAATGCTATTAAGATATGTTGCTAAAGATGCTTTTGGTGCAGTGTGAATAGCACAAGGTGTACATGAACAAAGTAGTATTTTATTAGTTTACCTATCCCCTCCCCCCTAAAAAAGTAATCTTGAGCTTTTTGTGGTCTATGGGCAGTCATTGGTGTACTGGTAATTAGTGTACATCACAGATAGGGTCATACTACTGGAGTTCTAGCCCCCTTCAATGGTATTTCAATAAGTTTCTTTCACTGGATTTTTTTCTTCAGTAGTGGAATGATGAGGCTTGGAGCCCAGGAAAGAAGAATGTTCTCCACATTAATTGAAAACTGTAGTTACTTTATAGTAGCCACTTTGGCAGTTGATTCCTATAGTGTTTGCTACTTATCCTTTGATAATCTTTAAGAAATTATATCTTTATCAGAAGAACGCTCCTTTTCAAGAAGCTCAAACACAAAACTAGATGACTACAGGTTAACTCAGCTCTTGTAAATAAAATAGAGTTGTAATGCACTTATTTGCATAGACCTAATGTTCCAAACCAACTAAATATTACACTACATCTTATTGAAGTTCAATGCTAAAGCATAAAGCTAACTTTAAACATAACCTTGACTCTTGTCTTAGTAAGGGAAACCAAACTTTTTTTAGCCGGTGAAAAGGCTGAGTGTAGCATACAGCATGCCTGTGTTTAGAAGAGGTGGTCAGGTCATCCAGCAGCAAATACGAGATGAGCTCACCAGAAAGAAGACTCTCTCCTTGGTGCAGAATTACTTCTGCAAGGCCACCTGGTCCAGAACTACTTTATAAATCCCCAGAAGGTATCACCTCTCAGCTAAAGGGCATGCTGTAAAGTAGTAGCCAATGTGTAGGGAAACAGGTGTAGAATAAGTAGAGAAATAAAACATACTAAAAAGAAATGCATACATGCAAGAAAAGTTGTCCTTCTGCTGAAAGTTAGTGACCCAAAACCTGCCTTTTCCATCTGGCTGGTCTTAGTTTGAACTTTAGGTGTGATAATGTCTTTAAAGATCACTGACCACAGTAAAAAAAAAAAAAGAAAAAAAAAAGTTACTTCCCTTCTTACAAAGAAAGCTATGTTACAATATTTAAACTTTTGTTCTTGTTTCCTGTACAAAGCTAGAACTTTGCACACAAAATTCGTCTGAGAGAATTATACTGCTGCCAACCTTAGTATCTCAAACAGTGCCTACATTCCAATGGTAAAATATTGGAAAAGAAACAATTAAGTCCATTTTATTCTATGAATACCATGTTTCACATGCAAACATGCGTCTTGAGGAGGAATTAATCATCTTTTCAAGACACGGGACATGCTAAACTTTGTTGGCGATTGTATAGAGACTGTAAAATTCCACACTTACTACGTATCTAACAATGGTTTTTACCTTCCTGAATTAATTCTCATTTAAAAATATTTATAAGAAATTTGAGCTCTAAAATTAAGTTTTGAAGAATTCACTTTACTATCAGTCAGTTAGTTTGTAGCTCTGCGGTACAGTAAATCTGGTATTGCCATTGCTAGCAAGAAGCTATGCAAGTTGTTGGATTAGCCTTGCAGAGCCCCAGTGCTGAGCCCTGCCCAGCTTGCTTTGACTGCCGTTCCTTAGACTTGCCTGGAGATGTGCAGGCATCTCCAGCTTGTTTGTCTAACAAGCAGTTGAATACCATTTAGTTGTAGGTTAGCTCTGTGCAGCTGTATGGTGCGGTGCTAATGAAAATGTTGTTGCACCTCTGCAAGTACTAGGTAGTAATAACAATCTGTTATTCTGTGTAGAGTGAACTGACTCTGACACCAAAATAATAATATGGGGAGGAGGACAACAGTCAAAAGGTGGTATCAAAGGCCTTGAACACACAGCCTGGGCGTGACAGCAAAGACTATAAACATGGCTGTAAACAAATTTCCAATGTTGCCAAGGAACATAGTCTTGGAAATCGGATAAAACCAGTTTTAGGGCAACACAAAAGGAAAAACAAGTATCTAGAATATAGAATGACTACTGGGTATATGATAGCTTATGTGGATATAATGTGGAGTTGTAGACTAATAAAGAAGGTATAGCACATGTTTAAACACTGTCAGAACAATTGTCATGCAGACCTTAGAGTAAGAGGAAATGAACCACAGGCATCATATTCCTTGTGGTGAAGAAGGTAGGATGCTGACATCTTATCCCAGTTCCTTCACCGTTTCCTCTGCTGACCTCAGGATCTGGAGGAACAGGGGAAAGGGGAGCACAACACCAGCAATACAGGGTAGATACTCAAAGTCCGTGGATAAAAATGTTAAGTGTCTTATTAATGAGACATTTTCCTATAATAATACAATTTAGACAATAAGCATTAGAATTGTTGTAAGTGGGGTAATAAGTTTTTGAGTAGACATGAGTTCAGAATAACAATGAATTCTTGGTTACAAATACAGGATGTATTTCTTTAGCCCACATGAAATGCACCAATACTATTATTAACTAGTCTCACTTAGAAGTCTGCATTTTACCAGCTGACTGTATTTGTCTAGATTAACTGCTGCCTACCAAACTTCCACCACCACTGAATCTGTTGTGATTGATTTCTGGCATGTGAATCTTTGTCTGAGAGACTGTACATCCCTCTGTTATCAAATTAATATTCCACAGGCAAGTTATTTTGAGATCAAGTAATTTTTTAACTTCCTCTTTGAATAGATGGAATAAATAGACTTTGATTTGCCAGAGTTTTTTAATAACAAAATGTGACTTCTAATCTTATTCTCAAGTTTCTTTACTTTTTCAATTTTACAAAATCTTTTGAAATCAAATGTAGCAGACCCAGACAGACCATGTCAGTACTGGTTATTCCATTGGCAGGCAAAATGGTTTTTGTTATTCCTACCTGGTGTCCTCTGTATATGCAGCACTTAATATGCTCTTTGTGCCACAATCTGACACCAGAAATTTATGTTTGGTTGATGATTTCATTAGCCGTCCTAAAAGAAGCTGTATCTGCAAGAGACAGAATAAAACATGAAAATATTTTCTAGACATAACACATGCTATGAAATGTTTTGAAGTCTCTTTTGCTTTGCTGAAAATATGATCTCTCTTACTTTTTGTTTCCCTTAGTATTTTTCTAAATACCTTGTTTCTAATAATTTTTTTGGTTTTGTATGCTTTTTTCTTTCTCTTTAATGTCAGTTTTTACTTAAGAATGCTGGGATTTTGTTTTACTTGTATTAGACTGGCCTCTTTTGTTCAGCAGAATTTTAAGACGAGGTCCAGAAGTTCACATAAATATCATGGCTATGTTTTCCTGCTTGCCTTATCTCTCTCATGATTTATCCATTAACTATTATCTCTGTGTGAGGATGTCCTCAGACATAACATTTTTACCTTAACTGCTGAAACCTATAGTTTTTGCATGGAAATGCAACTGAGCTATGCTGATAGCATTTGAGCAAGAAGGCTTTAAAGCTGTAATATCTCTTTCTCTCTGTTGCCAGGATGAGATCTGACATAGTCCAGCATGCTGGATCACTCACTCCAAGAAGCTGTCAGCTACAGTTGTTAGCAATTGTTTTAGAAATTCTCAGATTATTTTTTGTTGTTGGAAGAGTGATGTCTCTGTCATGAGTAGGTCACACTGAAATCACTCCAGATAATAAAGCTCTTTTTTCCTGTGAGATATAAAGTGTAACAAATAACTTGCTCTGACACTCGTGCATGCAAACTGTGGCTTGGTTCAGAGTATATTCTACTCACTTTAATATCCAGATTTCTAATATTTTTTTCCTCTCTCTATTTCCCTGTTGCCTCAGTAATCTTATTCTCAGCATAAATGATGTATAGTACACAAGTCAGCACTTGTTCTTCCCTTCATTCTTCCTGTTCACATCAATTAATATCATTCAGTTGACTCATCCCTGCCAGATCCAAGGTTCGTTGAAGATAACAGAAAGACTCCTGATGACTTAACTGTGATTTGAATGGAACAGTTATTCTGGTATCAGGAACGATATGTAATGTCAACCAAGCTGCGTGAAGAAGTACTGCAAATACATATCATGACTGAGAGCACAAAGTGCCATGTTCTTCATACAGAGTCCATGAAAACATATTTTAGATGCTAATGTGAAATATATGAAAAAAAAATTGACAACCTGTATGTCACTTTTGGCAGGAATACACTGGAATTCAAACAGCAAAAACACCTTAGTAAATTTTGGAAAAAAAACCCCACTTTTATGATTAGAAAGTACTGCATTCTCAAAAAAAACCCCAAAACCAAAACCCAAACCATATTTGTAGGCATACTTTTTATTTTATTTTATTTTTTTTTTATTTAAAGAGGTTGTTTTTCAAATATGCTGATTTTAAGTACACTACAAGGCTTTTTCCTATTGGGAATCCCCACGATTCATAGGTCAGATTATTTTGATTAAGTGTCTTCCAGCAAATATTGTGCAGCCATTTTGCCTGTGAAATGACAACAAAGCATCTCAAAGAGATACTCTGTTGTATATCCTAGCAAATTGTCTGGATTTTTCACTTTATCCAGAAATATTACACCTTTCTCTTGTGCATGGTAGTGGATTGATCTAATGGGTTGAACAGTTAACATAATTTACCTTCACAGTTTTTACTTGTTGGCCTTAACGTATTTTTGTCAGTGTGGATGAAAGAGTTACCTGGTGGCAAATATTGCTAGTAGAAGTATGGTAATAGTTTTACAGCATTGAAATGCTGCTCAGTAAAATGCATTCTTTCTTATTTGGCAGAGAGCTCTCAACTTTCCCTTCTTTCAGTAGCTGAGACCCCCTTAGCATGTCATTCAGTGAATGGCTCTTGGGTTTGCCCAGTGCCCATCAGTCACTGGGAGCAAGGAGCAGGAAAGGAGAGGGGCTGTCCTTCAGGCACTTGAGAGACACAAAGCAATTCAAAGAGATCCACGCAGTAAAGCAGACTTAAGAGGATGGTGCATAATACATGATGCACAAAGGGCATGTGCTTGTTAGGTTGCCTTTATTACGAGTTTGAATGTTACGCGGGAGGAGGCAGGGGAGTTGAGCCTGCTAAATAACCTGTGCTTTTGTTAATACAAGATCAGAAGCAGATCACAACAGAGGGTTCGTGATCACCTTTTCACTTGCTAGTTGTTAGATTGTGTTGAAAAATAATTTACCTCTCTCTATTTTGGTTTTTTAAAGCTACCTTTAAAAAATTTTCACTACTGTGAGATATTATGTGTAATAGAAGTCAACTCACTAAATAGAGCTTATATGCATCAGGAATTGTGCATCGTCAGCTCATACTGTGCCATTGCTGTGACTCACCTTTGTAGGAGCTATTTCTTAAGCTAATCTATTTGCCTGGTTTTATATGGGGTTCTCCTTTAGCACTTACCAGAAGGAGGGGAGTGGTGGGGTTGTGGTGGTGGGAGATTAAAAGCTACTTTGATGTCTCAGCAGTAATAAAAGTATGAGGCGCTATGCTGTTTTTTCAATATCTGGAAAAAGCTCATATGAACATCAGAGAGATATTTACTTAAGAGAAACTTGTCTAATCACTGCATTTGTCACACAAAAAAAGTTTTACACATAAAACAAAATGTAGACACTCTATTTATGGACAAAATAAAAGAATACAGCTATAACTCCATGCATGAAGCTATAAAATTCAGAATTCTTTCAGAAAAATAATCCTGTAAAACATAAGAATTTTACAAACGGCGAAATCTCTCCTGCTTAGACAGAAGAAAGTTTAAGAAACTGAAAATATTTGTGCTTCCATTTGCATTTATTTTTTTTTTTAATATTTATGGGAAAATCACATTTATGCACTGGCTATGGGATCTTTCCCCAACCACCTGAGATACTTATTATGAATCTGTAACACACAATATTGTTTAATACCTTGTATCTTTACCATAGCTATGAAATTATACGTACATAGTTTTTATAAATAAAATAACTAATTCCACTTTAGTTTCAGCATGTAACCCAGTGACCCACACCACAAAAGCAAACAGAAAATGCTTGTTTTTTCAGAGGTTGGGCTTGTCAACATCTTTACTCACAGGACATTGTTTAGGGAAGGAGCATGGGTAATATTCTCGTCTGCACTCTCTAAGTCTGTTAATAAGGATTAATGTGAGGCTTAGCCATAGAATTTTAAATATTTACAATACACCTATTTACACAGTATCACTTTGAGGTTAAGTACCTAGCTAAACACTTACACCTACCCTTAGTGTCTTTTTACCAGGCTATTTTAACAATTAGCAAACAAATGAAAAGAATAATGAATGTAATTTTGCATAAATACATACTCATAATACAGTGGGAATTTTTTGTATCCTTTGGTATCTGTGTTATAAGAAAAGTTTGTAATGAGAATCAGTCCTGTTGGCAAAGTATTGGCTGATGCTATCCATTCCCTTCAAAATGAATTTTTCACTTATGAACTATATATGTTGATACAGAAAAACCTTATTCAGTATGTACCTATATCCTGTTATAAAAACATCTAGCTGAGGGTCACCTCCAGAAGTCAATCAGCTTTTCTTCCTCAAAGAAACATCAACTATATTAGTACTATTTTTACAGAAATTTGACCCATCTGGTTGCTCACTATCCTAACCATTTAAAAAGTGACTGGAGATGAGCAGATGAGGTGACCCACTATTTTCTTTCCATATCTGGCACAAGCATGGAGAAGAGATTATTCCCTTTCCTTCCAGTAAAACACCTCACACACCTGACCTGTAAGGTTGCATCATTTCCCTGGCTACTTCTTTCTTCCTGACTTTCTCGGAGGAAGAAACCTTGGTTGTTTCAGAATTGCCTGGCAGGTATCCCTCTTGACATCCCTGACGCTCCTGTGTGTTCTCCCTTGTGTTTGCCCCAGTGGTCTGTGCCCTTGCCCTGTAGCAAAGTGCTAGAGGCCAGGCACAGCATCCTGCTGAGGTCTTGCCAGCACTTAGTGTAGCAAGGGCATTGATTCATGTTCAGGATGGATGTCTATTTATACATCCCATGGTGGTATCTGCCTTTCTCGCAAAAGCATGACCTTGCCAATTCCTCTTAAGCATGCAATACCTCATCAGCTCCGGGCCCTTTCCTGAAGGAGTGCTGCCTGCCCGGTTGTTCCCTGCTCGGTACATCTGCTGCTGATCCTTCCTAAGCATAGCAACTTGCACCTCTCCCTCCTGAATCGCTCCCGGAATTTTTGTCTGCTTTGTTGAGATCTCTTTGATTGCCAGTCCCAACTTTCAACTTAGTCCTTCCTGTCTTAGTATTTTCTTTAATTTTACACAGAAACCTACTCTCTTTTCTTTCATTAATTAAAGATTGAACCAGAGCTGCATGAGAGAGGAGGCCCTGTGGGGAGTCATTTGATATTTGCTTCTGTTTTGACAGAGAACAGTTGGCAAGTCTTCTGGGAGGTACTATTCAGCCAGCATTGCACCCAGTTTACAGCAATTTAATCTAGACCATGTTTCCCTACCTTAAAAGATTGTAATGTGAAATAATGTCATGTTTTAAAGACAAGATACATGATACCTATTGCTTCTCCCTAACCACATAGCTAGATACCCTGTTGCTGAAGGAAACGAGCCAATTTTAACATGATTTGTTCCGTACAAATCTCTGTTGGCTCATCTGGCTTTTACCTTCCAACTTTCAAATAATTTATAACCACCTCTTCATGTCACTAAACAGACCTCCTCATCCCTTTTAAGACTCAAATTAATTATATATTTGCAAGGGACTTGGTAGTCCAGCCTATTTTTATTATATCTGACGATGATTTTTCCTTAATACAAATACAGTACATAGTTAAACCTCATGGCTCCTACATGAGGTAGATGCATCTTTTATGTTTAAGATCAGATGGTTATTTAGGTTCAGTTTATTATTAAAGTATCTTTCATGAATATCCAGGCCTAAAATTAATTTTCTTATAGTGTAACTAGTCTGAAACAGATCAAGCCTGAACACTTGAAGATAGTTATTTAGCATAGGAGAAGAAAACAGTGCAGTGAAAATGTCGGTGTTCTGTCTGTGCAATGCTATATTGTGAATAGGCATTTTTTGAATAGGGATGCTAGGAATAATTCCGTATCAAGAATGATTACAACTTGAGATTATAGCTTTTGTTTTATTAGCTAAGGGGCTCATAATTTTGTTGTCTCTTAAGAACTGAAGCTTCAGATGTGAGTCCAGTTTCTCATTTGCATATGATATTACATTTCTCTCTTTTGGCCTACTAGTGGAATACATTTAATTTGTATGTCATCTCCAAAGGCACTACACATTTTAGGTAAATGGGGCAGAAAATGAAATCCCATGTCAGTGGAGAGCTGCTGAAGTAGGAGAGAAGGAAGGTTTCATTTCTCCTATGCAATGTTGTTTTCCATTGCTGCAGCAGACACCTAAAAATATATACTTAAGAAATTATGTTTTTATAGAATAAGTTCCTAGTTTCTTGCCCTGGGCATTCTTCTGCCTTGCAAAACTGAAAACAGAGGTCAGTCAGTGTTAGAAATGGCTTAATGTAACACATCAGCTGTGCAGATTGGGAGAGACACAGGAAGCCGAATAATCTCATCTGTGATTTCTTTGTGAAATGCCCAGCAGCAAGAAACATGGCCCACGCAACATATGGAAAGGAGCTCCATTCACAAATATTGGTTGCTGCACTATCTGGAAAGCAGGCACTTGGTGGGAAGACAGAATAGGCAGCTAAACACTAGTTACACATCAGACAAGCGGCATCTTGTGAACATCGCTTTAGGAAACACTATTGTACACAGTGATATGATGTGTTAGTAATCAAAATATCTGAGGTTTGAAATGTGAAAACAAAATTATGGAAGAGATCTTTAATGTCAGCATTCAGATATAGGTACGGAGCAAGGGCAGGTAGTGGTAGGAAGGGTTTCCATAGCAAAAAAGTTGAAATAGAAGCAACTCTTCCCTATGTTGTGAGGCAGCAGCAGTGTCACTCTTTAAAGTGAACATCAGTTGAAAAAAAGATACTTTAAGCCCTACAAATTATCTTGTGGGCATAAACCCCTGAAGTGACAAGGTTAGTATAGGCAGAAGAATCCATTAAAGACAACAGAAAACACTGTAACAATCACTGACTGCTCCGGTTTTATTTTAAGAGCTTTTTCTTTCCATCTTAAATCTATACATTTGTATAATATTTAAATGATGTCATTTCAATCTGCAGTGATGATTTGCATCTAGGATGATTTTAAGATATTCAAAAGAAATTAATCAAACTTCAATTGAACTAAGCTAATTCTACCTAAATCCTCCCTCTAAGTATTTCTTATTGAATTTTAGCATTAAGATAACTGATTGTTAGGAAACCCTAGGCTCAGGGACTTTTATTAGTGGACATCTTAAATTCCTGAAGTGGTAAATAGATCTGAACTGGATGAATTGAGTAGGAATTAGAGTAAGAAGAGAACTAGGACAACCACACTTCTTATCTTGATAAAAAATGTCATCAGTTGACATCCTGTTTGCTGAATACCACATTTTTGAGCAAGCAGTCTGTTTGCTGAGGAGGATAGGTAGTTTCCCAGACATGATTCTTTGACACATTGGAGGAGCCAAAGAAACACTCGTATTTA
>VZTM01010511.1:12734-46892 GCA_013400555.1 Jacana jacana | reverse complement strand
ATCAAAATCAGATTTGCATTGTTTAAAAATGTGGAGCTAATGTTTTCTTATATAGGAAACACCTGTTACTAGTAGAGAGTTAAAGCAATGTTCCAGATCTCATGAAAGTGAATACAGAGCTCAAGGCACCACTCAGACTAAAAGCCTTCAACAAAATTCAGCGAAGACTACCAATCACATCAGAAAGCCTTGATGAAATGTTTTCATTACTTCTAAACAACAAAAGGTATCCTTCTGGGGAAAAAAAAAAGTTAAAATCCTTGGAGATATTTCAGCTGATTAATTATACAAATAAATTGTCTCTTTAGTAGCAAAGTAGTTACAAACAACGTTGCAAATATGAACTTTAATGTGTCTCTCAAACTTCAGGATGGTAGGCATTTTGATAGTGGTAGCAAAATTTAAATTTCAAAGCATATTCTCTTTCATTTTTAGTAAATGCCTGCATGTTTGGGAGAATTAATGTCATTGCAGAGAAATCTGAGAAAAGTTATCATAGAGGAGTTTATTCTTCCACTCCAGCTCCTGTTATTTGGCATCTTGAGATTCAGCCCATTGATCAACTCTGATGACTTACATAGTTAGACAGCACCCTGGAGGAACAGGTTAGCTGACTTCAGCCCTTAATTCCCTGAAATAACAGAAACCTGAATGGGCACTCAATGACTACTGTAAAGGGCGACTCCTAAAGTAAACATGAGGAAAGGTACAACTTTCATGCTGAAAGCTGGCATAATAGAAATGGCAAAGGACTAATGAAAATGAGTTCCTTATTTTTTTTTCAAAAGTTTCAACATAATGTTTTTTCCTTAAACTTTAAAGATCAAAAGAAACCAGCATAATAATTTTCTTGGCTCACTGAGTAACTGTTAACATATAATTTTATTAGTTGACTTCAAATCAAGTAATCAAGTCCACAATATCTGGTTGAGGTAAAGGATATTGTTTAATAACTTATCTATTCTTTTTTTTTTTTTTTAAACTCAATGTAACAGAGAATTGACTGCTTCAATAGATAAGTTGTTCCAATATCATTATTATTAAATATTTGCACCTGCTTTCTTGTCTGAATGTATCTACTGTCAGTAGCTAGACACTGCAGTGTCACTTTGCACCAGTGTCTGCATCAGTTCCTTTATTAAAAATCTATTTTCTCATATATATTTAGAATCACTTTTTTAATAAATGAAAGAGATCAGGTTTCTCACTGTAAAACAAATTTCCTAGACAAACCATGATTGTCAGTTTTTAAATCCGTTAAGATGTATACCTTACTTTGACACATGAATGCTGAGTATTATAATGATGACATCATTAACATATAGAAGAGCTAAGAAATGTATGTTCTTATTCACCAACTGCTAATCAAAGCATTGGATTTTTTCGATGTGAACAATTTATATATTTTGAAAATCTAGAGCAATTATTTCAGATTAAAAGATTACTTCATATGACTGATAATTATATGATGTCTTGCAAGTAATACAGAAAAAAAAAAAGATAAGGAAATGTACATAGCCCAGTAAAATAGCTTTCAGTTACATATTTACTCTGATTTTTTTAATTGTTTATGAAAAGCTGAAGTTCAGAAGTATTAGTTGTGTATTTCTTACTGTAATTTTCAGTGCCCCTCTATCTCTGAATTTTGTGGGCTTGGGTACACTTGATTTTGGGATGTTCACAAGATTCCTGTATGCTTACCATTAAGCTCCAGGTGGATGCTTTCAGACTTGATTCCTCTTAAAATAAATTCTATATGTGCTCATGTCTAATTACGGGGTAATTTCTCTATATCCACGAAGAGCAGTCTTACCTATTTTGCCAGCAGTTATTTCTGTTGAAGCAGAGGATCCTTAAGTCAATCAACTCATCTAACAGCATAGCTTTTATTTCACCCCTAGAATGGAGAGATGGGTGTTCTCCCCAACAGACCTGCACCAGCTCACATGCATTTGAAGCATCAGCCACATCTGTGCACCACATGTATTGTTATAATGGTTCACAGGAATGTGGCAGTCACAAGAAGTTCTTACATCTTCTGGCTTGTGCTTGTGAAATGGTGAAACAAAAATATTGGATGCTCTGAACTATATTTTACTACAATCGCATGTATAAAACTTACTAATAAGTGTGAAATAACCTTTTGTGTTAATCTTTTAGTGATCAAAAATGCCTGAAAAATGTATTTAAAAATGTAAAAATTTGTGAGGTTCCAAAGCTGCAGCAGATTGGTGCTTAGCTGGCCTTTAACAATGATGATATTACAAACTGGACAACAGCATAAATGGTTTTCTTCTCTCCAATTAAGAACTCGCTGTACCTGCCCATCCTATTTGATTCTGGTTTTGCTCTTTTTTGAATGATAGAGTCATTTGGATAGAGTGGATAGGCAACCACTAGGTTAACAATGTTCAGCTAGATAGATCATAATAAAGATAACAAAAAAGGAGTAAGACTTCATTTCACAGGAGATACCATCTTGAAAAAATTAAGGAAAGTTATGCTGACATTGAGAATACTGTACTGAACAGTTTTAGGATATTTAAAAATAATGTAGGTAGTTAATAGATCTCTGCTGAATATCTGTGCATGGTACAAATAATACACAATAATGATACCAAGGATAAATATATGGCTAAGTCTCCCCTGGGAAATAGTTTCTTTTTACATGCCAGTGAGTTATCACAGATGCTGTCAGGGCCACAGTCTACAGTGTAAGTAACTTTGCACATGGACATTGCATGGCTTAACCTTGAACAACAAATTAACTAAAATTATTTCAGAAATGTGTAGGAAGACCTACATATGATGCAGAAATATTCAGGGTTTTAAATAAATTACTTTAAAAAAATACATCATTCTACTACATTAATGAAGGCTATTTGTCTGTTATTTGCTTCACAAAACTGCTTATTTCCGAACAAGAGGATAGCTGTCTTCCTAGGCAACAAATACAGTACAGACTGTATTTGTATTTCAATTGTGCTAAAATATTTGAGTCTTTAGTATTACAGGAATGTTTCTAATTCAAATTATAAGAAACATGTATGCTTAAAGTTCAGTTAGGCAAACATAAACATATATATATAATCAAAAAGATAATCCTGTCTGGTTTGTTTTGCAAGGCCACTTCTCTATATTGATTTTATTATTTTCTTGAAAAATCCATGCAGAATTAATGATAGCTATGGTACTGATAGCTATGATAGATATGGAAAAGTTCTGGTTGTATGAGTTCTACCACATCTGGCAAAGTGAATGCTAGATGCCCTATACTCTGAAAGGGATTGCAGTGCAGGGAGCTGGTAAACTCTTGGCCCACATGCAGTTTACAGGAGATGATGCTTGCTGTCAGTATGGCTGTGGGTCCAGGAGGGGTGCAGGTCTCTGCCCTGGACCACTCTGTACTGCCATGTCCTATGTCCTACATGGTGTGATGGGCCTGGTCAGTGTGTGGCGCTCAACTCCAGAGTTGCTCTGACTGGCATGTAAAATGTGTCTACCAAAGCAACTGTAGGTCATAAATATGGGTTTTAGTAACAAAGTTTTAGTAACAAAGGTTTGATTTTAGGTTGGGAGTTAGCTGAAATAGACTCCTGAAATAAGAGCATAATGCTCTGTATAAACTGTTCTATTGCTGAACGGAGAGAGCTTCATCACACTCATAAAAATCACACAGGAGTGTTTTGATGGGTGAGACCTAATAGATGTATGCACTCATAACGTTTATAATTGTGAAAACTTCCAACTTTTCAATATCAAAATTATTTTCTGTATTCTAGATTTTCTAGTCACAGGGCCTAAATTCTAGAAAAGGTGAAAGTAGCATAAATTCTTTCCTTAAAGATACAATGATGAAACAACTGAAAGTGTTAAAATATCATTTAACTTTTGATTGTTGGTGCTCTGTGGTTTGGAAACAAAAAGAAAATCCCCACTGAATAATTATTCCCTTGACAAATGATTTCAAAGCAGCCGTTTTCCAGAGGGCAGCCCCTGGTTAATAGGTGTGTTACGTAGTAGGCATGTTATACAGTACATTCCACCTTCTGTTCCCTATTCCTCTGATTATTGTTTTTTAACTGAGAAAAAAAAGCCCATCCTGATGGTTAAATCAAACAACCCCTTTGTTTTAATTTATTTTCTTATTTCTTTTTCCTCAAGGAAAAAAAAAAGGTTATTTAAAATTATAAACCTAGGACAACAAATATTTCATAGTACAGAAATGGTATGAGTTCTAGACGTTGAGTACTTAAAAATCACCCACTGATGATACTGGTTTTCAATCAGCATAGAAACATAAAAAAATAAGATTGGAAAGGACCTACAAGATCATCTAGTCCAACCATTCTCCTGTAACCAGTACTACCCACTAAGCTACTAAATCATGTCTTGTAGCACCTCATCCAGATGCTTCTTTAACACGGCCAGGGACGGTGACTCCACCACCTCCCTGGGCAGGCCATTCTAGTGACTGACCACTCTTTGGAAGACAGTTTTTCCTGACATCTAATCTAAATCTCCCCTGGCACAACTTGTGGCCATTCCCTGGAGTCCTATCATTAGTTATCTGAATCTAGAAGAGGCTGACCCAATCCTGAGCTAGGCTTTCTCATATTTTATTACCTATAACTATACATATATGTATACTTTATTTTTCATTTAATTATTTATTTGACAATTTTATACATATTCTTTTATATTTTATAATAATTTTATCCCATGATACTATAATTACAATTTTTGGATTATAGGTGTAGTTTTGTTGCAATTACTGCAATGGACACAGCAGTGGCTGTGCAGAGCTACTTTAGGACAACTCAGTAAATGCAACTTAAAACAAATTGGGAAAAGACGATCATTTTATGCTGCCAGTGAAACTATAGTAATATACTGTCTTTTAAAGGAATTTTTCAGTATTGAATAGTCCATAGAAACCACAAAAGTTTCAGAAAAATGACTGGGGATGGTCCTGAGAGCTAATAGATACTGAAACAGATGCTCTTTAAAGTAACACACTGCTGATTCAGGCAACCAATGAATGTTCGTTTCTTCCCCCAGCTCCTATGTGGGCATGTATTCTTATTCTCCTGTCTCCCTTTTGGTCACCTCTTTTCTCTAAGAGTTTATGATGTCTTCTGATATATTTTGCTGTTGCTGTGGGCAAATTAACTGTGAACTCTTTGGTCCTATTATGTAATTGGTGACGAAAGGCTAATTCTTAATCTCGGAGAGCTGTATTCTTGACAGCTATGTCCTAGTTGCCAAGGCAGGGTTATCGAGACCTGTTCATCCAAACCCTGTGCACGGAGGCTGCAGACTCAAGTGAAGGGAAAATATATAATGTACAGGAAACTGCAACGATCATGTGTGAGTTTCCCACTGAGAGAGCACTGAGGGAGGGCTGTGGATGGAGTAACTTGCTCAGTTTTCAGATTGTGTCCACTAATTAGCTTAATCTGTGTGTTGTCCGTTTGTTCCCTTCTGCGTCAATTCTCATTTTGTTTGCACAAACTGTTGGTCACTTTGGTGGTCAGCATGCTGAAGATACCTTCACTTCTGAAGTGGTTTGTGTACAGCAGTCCTAATTTGCAGCACAGTAATGCTTTCACAGTAGACAATTGCCAGTCCCGAATTATTGAGTATATTTTTTTCAACTGAGGAAACTGATTTAATCCCTCCAGCTCTAAGCAAGATTTCTCATACCATATGCCTTTATTTGTCCATGAGGGATTCAAATCCCTTAACTAATCTGAGGCTGTCATATGGTTGAAACCAGGCTAGGAGGGGCTCTCTCCTGGAATAAAATTTGATTACACTGGATATATCAACTTTCATGGTTCCTTGATCCACTTTGTAGCTCTGTTGTGTTGAACTATGAAGTTGAGGATGTTGAGCTATGAGGATGTGCCTGGGAATCGTGATTCCCATACCTTGTCATACTGCAACACCTGGACTTTCCTGGAAGCAGAGAATCTGTCCCTAGGTTTCTCCCTGCCAAAAATCCAGTTCAAGATCACTAATTGCACTTAATGAGAAATTCTAGAGAAACTTCAGAGTCTCAAGCACAAATTTGTCATGACATTGTCCAGACAGCGATGCTTGCTACTTTCATTTGTCAGAAATAACCCCCAGATTTTGATGTATTAATCTTCATGTGTTCGGCAGTAATCAGTCTGTTGATTTATAATATCAAGGCAGACTATTGGCCTGCTTTATTTGTGTGTGTGTGTGTGTCTTTCCGCTGCTATGTTAGACAGCCTGGAATGCCATCTGCTACTGGGATTCTTATCCCTTAAACTAAATGTGTAATTCAAGTATACAATACAGTATTGTACTCCTGCCTTTTTAAACTGAACAGCTGCTGAGTACAAAAGATATACTCCAACAGTGTTGTTTTAAGTATGTTATCTATTAAATATCAATGAAGCTGTGCATTGTTTAGCACCATTATCAAAGATGAGATTTTTCTCCAAGTAATCACACTCTGGGAAATAAACAATCTGCAGCACATTTGATAGCATCCAAACCAAGGTGTGGAATTTCATTAGGCTGTTGGGTGTATCTAATGTGCTCATTTATCAAAGCTTACAGAACAAAGACGTTCCTTCACGTGAAATGGGACGTTTCTGTACTTAAAATAGAAGTACTAAGGAAAAATGTGAACTAATTCAGGCTCAAGAGTGAAGTGGGAACTACTGTGATATAAACTCTTGAATGAATTGAATAAGTAATGAGTAAAGAACATCTTCCATCTTTATATGTTGTAATTAATTCTTGAGAGAAATTCTTAGTTGGCTGGAGGATTTAAGCAAATCATGCACCCATTTTTTTATAGTTAAATGCTTAGAATAAGCAACTTTTGATACTATAGATACTTGGTATAGGTTAAAAAACAGTCAGAAGTTGAAATTAAACAAAACCATGCTCATTAGTTTTGCTGAACATGTGCTGGGCGCTATTATCCTGCAGGATTTTATGAGTATCAGTACAGTAATAACCTAATGGAAACATATCACTATACAGTGTGTCAATGTAATGTGTGGGCATATGTTATGTCTTGTTAGCATATCAGGAGTTAAGTTCCCGAAAAAATATCTGGAGAATTTTGTAAGAGACTGTTAATCATAGAGAGCTGCATATAAATCTTCTGGACAAACAGATCTGACTCGTTAGAAGCCATACCCCCAGTAGGGAGAAGAATGGGAGGTATCTGGAAGAAGAAGCTCTATTAATCAGCATCTACATTTAGTTTACAAATTGATTTGTCAGAAAATAAAGATAGGAGCTGCTCCTTTGCAAGAAACCACAGCTTGAAGGACTACTTCAACATTTTATTAAATAAATATTGGATGTAAAATATATAAATTGTCTGGAGCCAAGATTAGAAGGAAAAGCATATCTTGTGCTACATGCTCTAATCAACACAATACAGAATCTTATGTCTCTGTGGCAAAATATGTGATTGAGGAAAAAAAAAAGACTCCAGAAATTAGAGAAATACCCTTAACCCTGCTTTTTTTACATACAAGAGGGGAGCTATAATACTCTCCCAAGGTGTCGATTTGAACTCTTTCAAGCTGAAGAAGCTGTTGAATGTATCTTTGGCACGCTGGCATAGGGGTTCAGCACTTGAGCTACCATTTAATAACTGGGACATTTCTACAGCTTCCTCCTTCAGATATATTTCTGAATGTAAGTAGCCTGTGATTTCCATTTCTGCTGTAAATCTCTCCTGTCTGTTAAGAAACTTTAAGAAGGAGGGAAAGAAACTTAAGAGGGAGGGAATATTTCTCATTTTAGAAAATAAGTACAAGTGTTTTCTTTCATTAACTGCATGGAGAATGGAGACAATTCTCAACACAGATGGAAGCAAACATTTGTTGCTCAAGAAAAAAAATCTTAGAAGAAAGCATATAGGTATCCATAGATAGCAACTTATCTGTTTTGTTTTGTTTTGTTGTTTTTTTGTTTGTTTTTTTTTTTTTCTCAGGTTTTGAGAACTGGTCTTCTGGAATTAGTTTCCCCAATTCTGTCTAAGATCCTTGGTAGGGACCTTAATATATAGGGGAATCTGAGAGACTACAGTCGAGTTCTTCAAAGGTATGTGTAGGCATCTGAATCCTACTGTTTCAATGAGAGTTAGGTTCCCTTAGGAACCTTTAAAGTTTTGAGTCTAAAAATTACTGTCTTCAACATGATATAGAAAGTTGTCTGTGCTTCAGGAAATTAAACTGAGTTCTCTTGGGGCTGCTGCTGTAACCCCAGGATCATCCCTCCTGTTGTCCCTGCACAGCTCTGAGATGAACTCCCTCTAGTACCTGTGATATTAGTTAGCTCTAGATATGTAACAAATTATTACTGTTGGTATTACAAAAAAAACCCAAACAACCCCAAACCAAAGACATGGTCTGTTTGGATGCCAAACATTGTTCTTCCAATTTGAAAAAATGCAGGATAAAAATTAGTTTGTGCCTGTGAGAGTTTGTCATGATTTTCAAGTGCTCTGATGGAGTTAGGCACTTATCTTTGAATTTCAATGCGATTTGAACAGCCAGGAGAAACCCTTAAGTTTCTTTAAAATCCCCATTTCGAAATCTTAATAGCAAAATACAGCAGCTGGGAGTAAAACTTGACAGAGGTTTGGGAGGTAGTACTGGGTGCAAGTAATGTGAAGCTATTTTTCATTGTGCAGCTGAGGCAAATCTATTAAAAGTAATTAGAAACTCACAATTTTGGATTTCATTTTGTAATGCCTATTAATGCTTGGATGTGCAGCTGTGATTAACCTCTCATTTGCAGCGCTGTAGCGTTCCAGTCCCACAACACAAGAGGTGGTGGGAACCTTATTGCTGATTTAAATGACAGAAGGCTCTGAACCTTTAGTCCAGAAACAATTCCCTTGGGAAAAGGAAACATCTGTTTTAGGAGAGAATCAAGAGCAGTGGTATTAACTCTTTGATGCTGCCCTGACTTCTGTTTTAGAGAATCCAAATGACAACAGCATTGCTCCAGAGGTAGGAAGAGATAAAAGAAATGGTTTTGCATATGCTTGAGGGTTCAGAGTAAAGGTTGCTCTAGAAAGTCTCCTTTCCGTTCTTCTTTTTTTTTTTTTAGTTTGTTAAAAAATCTTCTTGCTGCTCCTCGCAGGAGCTGCCCAGTAGAGCTGGACACCAGGCCCATTTATAAAGTAAACTTGTCAGTGGTGAGGCTTTATTCGTGACTCTAAGTCCTGCTCATTGTTACCTCTCAAAATTGAATGTTATGTTGATGACAAGCAAACATTGTTAATGGAAGTTACATTTTTCCTCAATTTTCATGTCAGGCTCTTTGACTGCATCTGCAGTTTGTTACATGCAACACTGTGCTTCAAGGTCCCTATTTCTCTGGTTCTAGGACCTTTAGCAGGCTGCAGCTCCCACCTCTGGCTCAACCTAACTTGCACTGTTGTGGAAGATGGAGATAGGAAGACGGGTCTTGGACTGGTCCAGCCACAGGGCGTGCGACCAGATTTGGCAACTTGAACAAACTGTTGGGTTTTGCTTTTTTGGGTGGGCTCCTGTGTTGCGGCAATGCTGATTAAACTTTGTGTGGAAGCATATTTTGTGGGGCTAGAGGTTGGTTTGGGGGGGTGAAATGAATCAGGCTGGCTCTGCTGAACTGAGGTTGCTCCAGGCAGGGAGGTGGATGGAGATAATCCAGGTCAGGAATTAGGTGACTTGCTAGAGAATGTCATTAGAGAAAACCCAGGCAGTCTGAGTATAATAAACAACAAAGCCGTAAATCCAGAGGACCCCATTAACACTCAATGTGTCTTTAAAAGTATTAAGGCCTAACAACACCACAGACTACTTTGTATTTTAGCTGTAAGATGCTCAGGAGTATTAGGAGTAAAGCCAGCATGAGAATCTGCCATGTGCTAAAGATTATCCGATTGTTTGTAACATTCAACCACTCCTTCCTAACCTGTTTCCCTATAGATATCTCTTGGACTTTGTCTTCTTTCTGAAAGGAAGAAAAAAACCTAACAATATATTGTCTGTGTAAGACAAAATAATAGATTATTATTGACTGAAACATCTTAATTCTTGAAGTTTAACATATTTTGCTGGAAAACACACATAATACTTTAAAACTTGAAAATATAAATTCTAAAAGAAAATTAAAATGGAAAACATTTGGTTCCCAGATGATGAAATGAGATATTTTGACATTTATAGAAATTGATTACACTTATAAAATGATACTTCTGTAAAACTTTCTTGATTTGTGTAGCATTTAGTTTTCCAGAGACATGAGTAGTCTGTCAGCATGTTCCACTGAAATGTCAGGGATTCATATTAAAGTAGTAAATAACATATTTACAAATATAAGTATCTGAAACAAAGCACAAATAACACAATAATAAATGACACCTAATGGTAGCTTTTTTGACATTATGTAAAGTAAGAGTCAAGTATTGTTTACTGCCCCGTGATTTTACCATTATGTGAAAAAACAATTTTAAAATAATCACAATAAACTCTTGGAAGGAATCTAAACTTTTTAATAACTGGTTGCAAATGACACAAGGAACTCATTCGCTATCAGCTAAAATATAGTATTCATCTTCACAATCGTTAAAGTTTGGCAAGTTACAGGGTAGTCATTTAAATATAATGAGTCTTATCTAGGAAAGAAGCTGAGAAGAAAATTATTATATTCTTCCAGTCTCTAATACAAAATAAAACCAGTAGTAATCACCTTTTCATGATAAATTGGGTTTCCAGATTTGTAATATGAATGCTCTGGATTTTACAATTGAATAACGTGGGGGAGCCATGAACGGCCACATGCAAACATGCCAGGTAAAATGGGTTGACCAGCTCTGAGAGGTTGCCTGAACCTCCAGGGCCAGGTGGCTGCCAGCCTCTCCAGGTGGAGTTTTCTCCCAAGTACCCGAAAAATACATATCAAAAATAAGTACTCAACTGCATTTGCAAAACTCTTGATTTCACCCTGGAAGTAACTTGTGCCTTCTGTGTGATGCTGGTTACAGCAATGTCTGTGCAGTTCTTTCATGATTGTTCACATGATAATATTTTGAAGTAGCAGTCAAAATAACTTGAGATGATGGTGCAAGGCAGATTTCCAGAGCAGAGGGTGAGAAGCTAACACGTTTAGTGAGAAGATACCACATCACTGAGCCTGACATGTGTCATTCAAAGCACCTTGATATACTTTCCATGACACAGTTCTTGTGGAGCATTCCTGGATGAGTTTTCTGGGTACTGTTGCACCTGTGACTTACAAAGGATTTCTGAAGAAAAATCTCTTTGTGAGAGAGAAAAGTGACTATTTTCTTCGCGTTGCTGTGGTCAATAAACAACATTAGTAAACTAGAAAGACGGAAGAAAAAGTACATGGGCTTCACCTTAAGTTCCAAATATATACCCAGAAGGGACGAAGGGCCATAGTGTGTTGGCCTGTTTGCACCCACCAGTATGCAGACATATCACAGCTAGAGGGAGAGCACATCAGGGAGGGAGGTGGTTTGGCTGAGTGCTTTTCATCTCCGCTGTTGTGTGCTGTTGTGCGCCTTCTGTGCTCAGAATAACATCAGGGGCAATCTGTGGATGACTAAATTTCTGGGGAGTACTAGAAACAACAAGGTAACTAACGTCACCTTTGTCCACCCACTTCTTATTATTCTTTATGCTGGGAAGAAGCAGGAGACATTTAGAAACAGGACCGGTACTATGCATTGTTTTATAGCTGCTTTTCTAATGAAAAACATGCTAGTGACAAAAATGGTAAATTGTGGTCTCTTTTTTTATTTTTTTTTTTTATTATTATTATTTTTATAGTAGCTGTTAATGTAGTGGCAACCATCTGGAAGGGATTAAAGAAACTACATTGCAGGTACCAGCCCCTAAAATATAACAGTTCAGACTTTTTTTTTTTTAAAAAAAAAGAAAGCTTTTCCAATCTATTACTGGTTACAACACCACCAATTCAAAGACTGCTAGGATTATGCATCTTTCAATTTAACTGTGTCAGAATTCAAGCACTACATTTGGTATAACCATGATGTTATATTTAATTAAAGGCATTGCTATCGTGATCCTTAGCACTATGGATTAGTGCTAGTCTCTCAGATAAAATGAAGTACACTAATTGTAAGCTGATTTACTGGTTGTCTTCATGCAACTGGATGGCACTGCTATTTACACCAAATTCGGTCAAGTATCCTTTTAATACAGACACGGATTACACACATTAAGCACAAGACAACATAATCCAAAAGCATACTAAAATGTAACAGAAATCCTGACGAAATCTCAAACCAGCTGTTATGCAGCTACAAATTACTTCTGCAACCTTTTCTCAGAATTGTAGTGAAATAAACAAAATGACAAAGAATAAGGTAGAGAAAATCCAAGACCACAAAACTTTAGAATAATGACAGATTGAGTGGCAAATTAAGATATTTTCATCTATAACAGAGGTATTTCTGTATGAGTACTTCTTGCAAAAAAAAAAAATAGTTTAAAAAAGCCTAGTATTAGTGTAAATACACATATGATTTTTTTTGTAACCTAAAAAGTTTTGTTTGGTTGACTCCAAAAATGTCCTCTGATGAAGCCAAATCCTGCAAATACATATACAGAGTGCAAGTACTGCTATTCAAAGAGAAAAAAATTATTATTTGTTCCACAGGTATCAACAATAAAAAACTGAGTATTCCTGCAATCCCTCATATCTATTCTGATTGTCCATTTCTTCTGCTGCTTGTAAGAAAATCTGATGTCAATGGCTAGCCAAATATAAGACTGCCAGGCAAAGGAATTTTAGGATTCAGGAAAGCTGGCAGTAATTATAGCATGTTTCCGCTGGGGTTTTATTCATATTCTGAAAAAAAAGCACGAGTATCTTGCAGTGGAGAATTTGACAATATAATATCTTTTAACCCCTCCCTCACCCTTCACCCCCCACCCACAGTTTACAAAGACGATATGGATAGCTATGTTCAAAATTATCAATATTTATGATCTGATTTTGGCCTCATTCTAGTTCAAACTTTGCTAATGGAAGAAAAGTTAGTATTTTTGCATGCAACATGCTACTTTTGTTTTTGTATATACAGAAGCAACTCAAAATTTAATCTGAATCCTGTCTTTTAGTTCTTTATTGTTTTTCTTATGTCTCAAGTCATTCAAACCTCTTAAAGTTGTAGCTGTCCATCTCTGTTGATTGTGCAAGTTAATGGGATTTTGTGTGACATTTGAATATTTTTTTTTCTAAACTATATGTTCAGATTTTCTAGTAGCTTTTGTTTCCTATTTTTGATTTTTAAAAAAATATTTTTTCCTTTCTTTCTTGCCTGTTATATATCTGATGGTATCAACTGGTGAAAAATGTCTCTAAGTGATGCTCTGTGGGAGGGTTATTCAATAAAAAATCTTTAGTGACCAGTTTCTCAATCACAAAGAGTAGAAAGACAGGAAAGTTTGTGTTCTACACTTGGCAGTGTTTTAATAAACTCTGTGTTTAAATAACTGTGGCTAGGTAAAAAGACTTATACTTTCAAAGGTCAAGCTATTGGGTTCAATATGCATAATGAAATCGTTATCAACAAAGAGCAGTCAGGAAGCTGGATCACCAGGGTCACCATTTCTTAGCCCATGTAAGACATCAGGTTTTAATTCAAAAAACTTAAACAGTCTATAAAATTAAAAATGCACTTACATTTCTGCTAGCAGCGAAGCAAGAAAGGGAAGAAAAATAGATAGTTTAGCTTCTCTTTCTTTCAATTTGAAAGGCTTGCAGTCAGACTACAGATGATGAATGCTGTTTTTTTGGCAGTGTTTTGGCTAGGTGATCACTGGATTTGAAGGCATGTAAAGCACAACTCTGAATTCTTTTAATTTTTTCTTGAGCAATGATGACACTGAGAGACCACTGAGGTACACTGCTATGCATACCTCAAATGTCTCATTTTCTGTAACTAATATGTCATTATGTCTCATGGCAAGATGTGAGTTTCAATTAACAAGCTCATTAATATCTCAAAAATGTTTTGCAATCTTCAGATTGAGTGATCATAAATAATACCATTATTTATTGTGGCTATAACACACGTCTTCTGTTGGAAAGGTGCAACCTTATCTTCAAAACTAAACTTTACAATATTGCTTTAAGTGGAATAAAACAAAACAGATGGGAAGTGAAATTAAACTGCAGGTACTAATTTCCACTATTGCTACCAGTGTTACTTGTTACTTTTATCAGTATCTTCCTAGATTTTCTCCATTTATATATACTTTTTATTCTAACGAAATAATATATAAGTATTTTCCCCTTGCAGAAAGTGTAAAATGGGTGTTCAGATAACAGGACCTTATTACCTGGAAAAAATCTATTTGAAGGGGAGAGGTGTACTTCTACAGATAAAGGAGAAAACGGGAAAATAGATTTGCTTCTTATGTATGAGACTGAAAATGAGAATGTTTCAAAGACATTGTGGCTAGGTTACTGCCCCTTATCCCTCAGTCAGCATTTCAAGTCAGTCTTGGGCTGACAGAGATCAAAAGCAGCTGTGACTTTTGTACTGATTTGACATGAAAAGACCACCTTAAATCATATGTTTGTTAGCCAACTTGATTTGTCTCCTGTAAAAGTTACTGTGTTTAGTAGACTTTGTCTCTGCATTTTGTATTTTTTTTTCTTTTACTTCTATATGGAAAAGTGCTGAGTAGAGGAGACATGCATTATACTTGGTTTAAGTGAAAGCTATCGCATTCCTGCAATTCATTTACTGCTATTAAAAGAACAGATTCTGGCCAGCAGAAAAAAAGAGATATGGTGGGTGGTTTTGTTTTGGAAATGCTGTAGTTTTTTCCCTCTAACAAGCTCTGAAATCCTATACAGTTTTTCAGAAGAGTTGTCCAGGTGTTGAATAAACACTGTATTAAGTAAAATATTAGGGCCTTGAGATACAGCTCTTATGCAACACACATTCAAAAAAAATTAGCATCAATCACTTATAGAAAGAGGAATTCTAAATGGATATGAAAATGTCACCTGGATTTGAGAAGTCCTGGCACTGCACCCTCAGCAGCATCAAAGTTTTCGTCCTTTTCTTCTTAAAACAAATCTTTTTCCTTTTTTCCCTCTGGCTTCAGATGAGTGGCTGCAAACCTGTTCAATTTTTATGCCATTGATCTATTTGTCCCTACTTTATATGCTTCAAGCCATTAAAAAAAATTAACAAATCAATCCAAAGAAAACAAAGGTCACAGCGTGCACCACAGGAATTAAGGAATATCTCAGTTCTAACCTTTTCATAGCAAAATTTTTTTTTTCTTTCCTAAATTTGCTAGGAATTCTCGTGAATATTTTATTTAGCTACTTCTGAAAATAAAAAAGGTCTCTTCATTCTGTATAGAGTGACTACGGATAGTGCTTCTCCATGGCTCAATATGGTCTGTGGAATATGTATAATATTCTTCTCAATGACTCAGTTCTGGGTCTCCTACTGATTAAGTACTTGAACCTCTCTACACAAAACTGAACTCTGCTAAGGAAGACGATGTTAAGTTGTGATGCAGCACAGTAGTCGTGCAAAATTTATCTGACATCTGATGTTCTAGATTTAAAAAAAGTCACTTTCCTTTCTATTATACTGTTTTCTAAAGTATTTGCAGTTAAAATGTCAGTATATTGTGAGATCCATCACAAAATTAATTTGATTGAATGCTTATCACTTTTGATGTATTAATATGCTCTTACCTATACGTAGCTCTGATATAGCTTCAACACAGGGACATAATCACATGTCAACAGCATGAAGAGGGATTAGTGGTGTCTCTAAGCATGGTAATGGGTTCTCAACAGTGGGTGCACAATGGGCACAGCAGCTAGTCATGGAAAAAATGGTATGATCTTAATTTTCAGTAAAAGAGAAAAAAACCCTGCCAAACTACACAATAAATGATAACTGCATAGAAATATACGATATAGTTGAACTTTGGTAGAGATTTTTTAGTATACACTTGTCTTTTTTGTATGGGCCGCCTGTAGTATTAGATACCTCAAAAGGATATACGGTGTATAGAATTATTGGAGTTCCTCATCAAACGCTTTGGAGGTGTAGGTATTTTTCTGTCCCCTACTTTCTGCAATGCAGAAGCTTGAGTCTTATTATCCTGCACTAAAAGCCTCAGGGAGAGATTCCGTTTTGAAAGAACCACCTCCTTCTAGTAACTCAATCTCCAACAAGATCCGTACAAAAGATAAATTGTCAGATAATCAGAGATGCTTCTTTTGTGAAATTCCACAAGAACAGTGGGCAAATAATCCACTGGAAGATAAAACACCTATTACCAGCGCAAAGTGTAAGTCCCTCTAAGCAAGGTTTTGTCTGTGTGAATGACCGATACCATCTGGAAGCAGAAGATTGACAAGCTAGAAGGCAGTTAAAGATAACAACAGGGCACCTGAGAATCACTGAGGGAATTTATCACTGTCACAGTGTGTGATAAGTAGCATACTGCAAGTGTTTGGGGTTTTTTATTCTCATACATTTTAAGTCTCCAAACTGGTTTCATGTGCAGCTGAAGCAGTGGAGAGGAATAGTATTTTTCTCACAGTTCAGTCCTACTGATTTCAAATATATCCAATTAGTGTGATTTCATATTGCATAGCTAAACAAATAACGTTCACACAAATCACCATTATTACTATTGTCCAAACCATAGAAAAGAGAGATTACAGTTTGAAACATACATGGTCTTTGCAGTCAAACTTAATTTCCACACATTCTTGTAACTTCTGGTATGGGCAGTATATTTTGTTTCTAGTTGATCTTAATTTTTACTAAAGCAGCTGTATTATTTGTATTTCGTTTAGGTTAAGTTTTATGTTAAACTTTTAACATGGAGAAAGGAGGCAAAAGAATTAAGAAGCACAGTCACCATCTATTTAGGCAAAAATATACAACAAAATATGAGGCACTGCAGGTGAAATCCACCCATATGCAAAATACTGATTCATGATCTGTGTGTTCATTTAATCCCACCTCAGTTCTCAAAATAGAGCCTGGTGGGAGTTGTGATACATGAAGTGGCAGATTGAAGATATGGCTGTGAACAAATTGTGAACTCCATGCTGCCTGGTGAATCGTGTTTTGTTTCAAGTTGTCTATTCTGTATCCCCATCTCGAGTTTAAGTGTTGCCTTGATATCATATTATAATTTCTTTTGTAGATTAAATTGTATTCTATTTAGTAGCAGGGACTTGAAGCTTAGTGAAAAATATATCTGAGAATGTAAGATAAAGTACTGAAGAGCTATAAATGTTACTGTACTCTCCCCTGTGGGGCTACTTCTTTTGTATTAGCAAGTTCACTGATGTGAATGGTTTCTTGGGCTGGTGCAGAAGGAACACAGCTAGGCAAAAAAAACCCCTCCTAAATATGCACTTCAGCTAAAACAGCACAGCAACTACCTGTCTTAAAGGAAGCCTAATTTTTAAGGACAGGAATGCTTGCAAATCTATCTATCTAATCTATCTATTTATTTATTTATTTTAAAAAGACAGTAGCTGTAGACCGTGATTGCCATAAGACTTCCAGCTGAGGCAAGAAAAGACTTGAGAAAAGAGTGTGTTACAGTGTGCTATTCCAAACCTTCCCTGATTTCTCTACTAGAGATTTGTAGCCTTCAGTGCATTTTAACTGGGAAGCTTTTTCTGGGTTAGTGACTCTTTGCTTGGCAATTTGGGTTACAAGTGCCAGGGCTGTAATAAACAATCCTTGTATTCATGAGCCTTGCAAGGGTGTTTGAGCCCTGCAAAGGAGCATGCACCTCCTGCCCTTCTCTACCATCTTGAATGTGTTTCCTTTCTTCCCGGATCTGCCATCCCACATCTCTTCCCCCTATTTGTTCCTACTTCCTGGAGCCCCTCTCTCTCCCCTCCTCATTCCTGGGGAGAATTCAGAGAGCTAAAAGTCTCTTTGCCAGTGGACAATGGTATGTGGTGTCCCTCAGAGATAAACTATGGGGATGGAAGTGCTCTCCGTAGTGGCAAACACCCTTCTTTTTGTGGAGTGGCTTGTGTACATGCCCATTGTAGACAAATACTTAAGAGAATTTAACAGTCATATTTTAGCTCATGGAAGCTGAAAACAGATTTTAAAATGCAAATTTTATGATTTACCCATATTTGAAACAACAAAAGACATTCCTTGCTCTGAAATTCTCTCAGTCTGATTGTATCAGCCAATTTTTCTTTAAAACTTTGAATTTGTGATACATCTAAATGAAATCAACCTGCTTAGAATTATCCATACTGTGCTGATTTCAGTATGATCACCCCAGTCTCATTTTCAGAATGATCTGCCTGAATTGCTTTAATTTAACCTGTTTCTCTCCACCCCTCACCTTGAAAAACCCTCAATTACTAGAAAGTTTCAGACTGAAAGTTTGTCCAGCTAGTTAAAATAAATGCAACATGATCTAAAAGACAGCCGAGAGAAGCAGTGCCTCTGTGCTAGATTTTCACAGTATGGAAGCTTATATAAGAAATCACTGGATATATTTTGTGATTCTTTCCCTTGTCCTAAATAAATTAATACCAGCCATGGTCTCTTGAAGTCATATACCATACATGCTCCCATACTGTTCAAGTCTTTTGGTCAGATTTATAATATA
The DNA here is from genome assembly GCA_013400555.1 of Jacana jacana. Lineage (NCBI taxonomy): Eukaryota > Metazoa > Chordata > Aves > Charadriiformes > Jacanidae > Jacana > Jacana jacana. Next base: position 28,200 of record VZTM01010511.1, on the reverse strand, counting down.
TATGTGGAGCCTGATAATACTTGGTATTTGAAGAATTACGGGGTAATTATATCAATTTTCTTCTTGACCTTACCTGCCTTGTGGAGCTGCTTTTCAAGTTCGGAAGCAAAGGCCTTAACTAGACAAGAGAAAACGGGATATTATCACTTTCCTGTGAGCTCTGTATGATTGTCAATTAAGGGAATATATGTGTAATGGCTGCCAGTAGTATCAATTTGTGCAAAATTCCTGAGAAATGAGAGTAGAACACAGGACATTCTCTACAATGAAATGTGAGAGACCGAACGAGTGAGATGAAAATGAAGGGAGAGGGAAAGTCCAGAAAAAAACTAAAGCACTCCTCTGGCCGCAAAGGAATAGAGCACAAAAATCCAAGCCGATTTCAGCAGAGAGTACGGGCACTGGGAGAGAATTATATTAGAAACAATATCATTCCTGGAATCTTTCTTTGACTAACAGTCAAGTTATTTTGATACAAGGCTTTGACTATTTTAATTTAATACAGTTAGCAGTAAGGAAAAGGACCCTTCCTAACCTGTATTTTACATCATCTTTCACCTCTGCGCCCTAGTCTCTTAGCCACCAATTTTCTTACAGGAATTTATTTTAAAAATCTTTATTTTTTTGTATTTAATAATCTGAAATGAAGAAAAAACATAGCTTGATACTTTATGGCCCGGTGAGCAGAATCATTACAGCCGATCAGAGGGAATTTAGCAGTCTTCTATTAAAGTGTTGGGATGATGTTAATTTTCTTCATCACGCGCATCAATATGATGCAGAGAAAAGTGGCACAACATTTATAATAAGTAAGTGTTTGCAATTCATAAACAGTTTCCAAAGCATCCCTGACACTTTGGGCAGCAGATTCATCTCTGTAGGAGGTCTGGATCTCTGGCTATCTCATTTTAGAGTTAACCTGGGCCCCTGCAATTCTGTGAAGATTGTTTGTCATTTGTGGAAAAGGCTGGTGTCGCCATCAGGGTGAGCTGCCAGCATTCATGACAGCAGAACAAAGCCGACAGCCTGTCTCTCTTAGACATTTAGCTATTGATGTTGTCTGGGGAATTAAAGGTCTTTAGAGAACACAGGTTTTAAATTGTGGATTGCCTTGCTGCTGGGTGCTATGGAGGCCAGACAGGCAAGTGGTTTCCTTGAGATAAGTTTTTGGATACGAAGCACATGAATGGCTGTTTGAAACAGTAGCTTGGACATAATCATCATCTCAGGAGCTCCTGGAGGGGGACCTGGAGGTGGAAAGGCCACATAAGAAACCTTATCGCTTTCTACAGCTACCCAAAAGAAGGTTGTAGAGACATGAGAGTTGGTCTCTTCTTCCAAGTAACAAGCGACAGGACAAGAGGAAACGACCTCAAGTTGTGCCAGCAGATGTTTAGGATAAATAGTAGGAAAATTTTCTTCACCAAAAGGGTTATCAGAAATTTGAACAGGCTGCCCAGGGAAGTGGTGTAATCGCCATCCCTGGAGGTATTGAAAAAACAGGTAGATGTGATGGTTTTGGTAGTGTTAGGTTAATGGTTGGACTTTATGATCTTGAAGGTTCCTCCCAACCTAGATGATTCAATGATTCCCAGCTACCTGTGCCTGAGGCTAGCAGCTGGGGCAGGACCAGGGCACAGAGAAGTGGTGGAATGCTCTGCCTGTCTGCCATGCAGGCTATGGCCCATGCCATGTAACTCAGCACCATTCGGCAGTTTGTGGCACTGGAGCCAGCTGTCTCTTGCTGAGTGGATGTTTCTAGCCATGTGGATCTGTGCAGAACAAGGAAGGAGTTCTCTGATCCTTAATTCTCTGTTTGTATGAATCCCTTCCTTGTTGTGTTTAAGGTGGAAAATCTTTTAGTCTGAAATGGTTTAAAAAACTCTTATTACTTAATTGCTTAAATTACACTTTTTTCCTGTTTCTATGCTTTGGTTCCATGCCCTGCTTGGTTTGAAGAATATGAATGAGCAAAAAGCAGCTCCCCCAGCTATCAAGGTTATCAATGTCTTTCTCAGCCAGAGCAAGCTTCCTGGTGTTTTCAAATGCTTTCTTTGCTCCAAACATTATTTGTCCTAAGGAGAAACGTGCTAGATTTATCTGTTACAAGTTATCTTCTGTTTTTTTTGTGTTTTTTTTTTTTTTTCTTTCTCAGTCACAGTGATGGCTTTCACACAGAAAAAAACAATTATATATCTGATATAAATTAGTAAATCTTTTATTCTTTATGTGCACAGTAAATTCTTTGTTAAGGGTAGTTTCTGTTTACTTGGAAACAGTTTTGGAAGTAGGTTCTACTACTGTTTAAAGGGAAAACAGGTATGTGAATAATACTATGCTGAATGGAGAGAATTACATAGTCTTGAAGCTGATAAAATAATGAAAAAATTGTGAGTAAAAGTCACTGCAACCATTACTGGAAAACAGTTACCTGGCCAGTTCTTTAAGCTGCCAAGTGAAACAATGAAATGATAAAAGTAGGATGATTATGGTAATTTATCTCTCTAGCTATCATTTAAATATGAAACCTGCACAGCTCCCAAGATTCACAAGTCAAGGGCTTCCTCTGCATTTCAGGAAAGGCCGCCTCCATTTTTTCTTGGTGAAAGTTTTCCATTACTTTTAGTAATCACTCCATAAGATGAGTGTAGAGGATGTAATTTATTGGTAAATACTTTCACATTTTGGAGTATATTGCCCACTACAATATGTATTCTAGTAAGTCATACATTACTTGAGTTCAAGAAAAGCATATAACCCACTACATCAGTGCATGGTTTGAAGTGCATACCAAGGGTATACACTACAAATAATTTCTCCCTTTCCCCTAAAAATGCAATGCAATGACTTTTTATGCTAGGTTTACTTATTTTGAATGACTTGGTACTGATTTAAAAAATGTGTGGCTACCTGAAACTCACACAAGAATAATCTGCATGAGACATCTTGTTATGATTAATTTTCTCTACTGATAAATCATTTGTTCCCTGCTATAATTCTTCTGGATTCACAATCTGCTTTTGTTTATTAGTCAGAAGTTAAATAAACTTGTAGTACTGAAAATATATAGCTCCCTGGAAATGATATAAATCTTAGTTCTTCTAAGTTACAAAGGGGCAAGTAAAGAGCAATTCCAGTGACGACAGTTGTGACATATTTAAAACTGACGTAATTGAGGGAGAAAGTAAGCCTGTAATGAGACACCAAATGCTCAGGAGCTATGGATGCAGGCATATTAATCGCATATACATGAAATATTGTGGTCAGTGATTAAAAAGAATGATGAGGAGTCAAGGCTGCTTGACTCTACTCTTGACTCTTGTACCAAGTCTTTTCTGTGAATTTGAGCAAGACATTTATCTCTTTCTGTTCTGTTTATCCAATTGTAATACCTTTCACCCACTGCAGGGTAGTGTAAGCAGGGAGGTTTGGATGCGCTGGTGTGAGGAGTCTAACAGGTGAGGCCACCTTTCTCTGTCCCATGACATGGTGGCAGCCACCTAACTGCAGTCCTCTGCCACATGACATCAGGGCAATGTCTGCCCTTGGAAATCTGTAAATCCTTATTGGATTTTCAACAACTCTTTTCGTGTTGCATGCAGATAGCTATGGTGAAATACCATCAAACATATGTATATCACGACAGAACATCACCATACACTGACTGACATACCAGGATGACATGCAGCACGTGATGTCTTCAGGGCCCTCTAGAAAATGGTGCAGTGTTGTCAGCCTGGCTGGTTTCCATTTTATCTAACAAAAGTAGCACATTTGTAGCTCTGCCTAGGAAGGAGGTGTCAGCTTCACCAAGATTCATTAGCTGGAGTGGGACTGTTTAGCTAGGCAAGTATTTACAAGCCTGCAGCTGCAGTTGCGGCTGTCTCTGCATTACTGAAACAGTGTAACGAAGCCAAGGAAGTCCATGTAAATTACTTTACCCAAGCACATTCTTGTACATTAAAAAATAAATTTAATTGTTCCTTCCACTGAATAAAAACAGTCTTTCATATAGAAAATACTGTTAGGGATTGTGTGCTGCTAAAAAACCCCTAAGCTTTAGACATAAGAAGGCGGTAAATGCGACCTTAATCACTGTGCTTAGTCCAGTTCAGATCCGACAAGAGACAAGTCCAACAAGATAGCGCTCTTGCTGTCATTGTGTCTACTAAAATCTTTACAAGCAAAGACTGGAGATATGTGTTTCAGTGGCAGATGCAAGCACGTTGCATTGAAATGAGGCCATGAAAGCACGAATCCTGGGATGCAGATGGCAAACATGGAGAATAAGTATCCCCTTTATAGCTAGAGGTCTTCACCCCAGAGCTTGGATGGGTAGTACAAGGTTTGGCATGATTTTATGTACCAAAAACATCCAGTTGGTGAAGGGTTGCAGATAGAAGGACTGTTAGCACACTTCAAAAGCACTGGGTTCCTTTGAAACAAAATGAAACTTAATATACTCCTAAGCACAGGGAAGCTTTGCTCCTAGGGAAAGAAAAAGAACAGTTTTTGAAAACATTTGAGCACTGTAGAATAAAACAGTGAAATGACCAGGAATGCAGAAGTGAAGGTCAACATTCAGACTCAGCATGCGGAGAGAGGGTTTTTTTTTGCTGTGAGAATCTTTCTCACTGTGATTAGCATTGTTTTCTTTTTTCAGAGGTAGTGAAGGAGCAAAGAACAGGAGTAGCAGGAAAAGTGAAAGCTTACGAAAATATCAGTCAGTGGTAATACCTGGCTGAAACCAATTTTCTATTGGTGTTTAAAAACCAAAATAATATCACTTTGCAAAAAATGAAATAGAGATTTCATAAGAATCAGTCCTACAGAAAGCAGTTGTCCTATAAAGTTAAAAAAATTGTTAGGATTTTTCTGAGCAACCCAGCCCAAGTAACCAAAGCAAACCAGAGAGACAGTGAAAGAATTCACGGATTAACTTTAACAGTTTGCTTAAATGCCATCTGGTTAAAAAATGAAATTGCACACAAAACTCCTAGCTTCTCATATTCAGCGGAACTAAAGATTTTTTAATTTCCCTTTCAATTTCTTGCCTGTAGCAAATTGTCTTTATTCTTATTAAGCAGAATCATGGTAACTACAAGCCAAGGAAGGTTCATAGGAGACATTTTATAGCAGTTAATATGCACAAGTATTTGAAAATAATTTGAAATAATTTGAATCATCACCCCAATCATTTGAAAATCACCCCAATGATAGAATACTTCACACTGATTTTTGCCTTCCCCACTCAATTAGTACAATGCAATCAAAGGGACTTGATAAGATTTTGTCTCAGCAGAATTTGAGGCCTAAAATTTCTGGGTTGGGGCATTACACAGCTTTTCCAGGTTTCAGACCTCTAGATATATTCAAAACAATTTTGACCGTGGCATTAATAATTTCTGGGTTACATTTGGGTTGCTTTCCTCATTTAAAACCTGGTCCTTTTCCATTCTGCTTTAGGTGTACTCTAAAAGAAATAAAAAGGCCATATTGCCCAATATGTTCATTTTGATTAACTACAATAAACTGAAAGTAGTAGTTTGCAACCTTAAAATCTAGTAACAGCAGTGTGAAATTGGATGGATCAGTTTATGTATTTTGCCAATAGGTGGTGCTGCTATTTTTACATTCAATACTAATCTGCTGCAACGCACACCGTCTGCTCTGATAATTGTGAACATGGAATAGTTTCTTTTTTTCAATAGTGTTTCCCAGAGTAAAATGACACATGGATATGTAACAACTTTAATTGTAGCAAATAAAGCCGATATAACAGATTGGGAAAACATGATCTCTTTCATAGTTAGATATAAAGTTTCAAGAAGTAGTTATGTAGAAAGATCTAGATAAAAGAAATATATACCTGTGTATAGTTTTGATTGTATATATCCCACCTGTGCTCTTGCTAAAGTTTTTTAGAGTCATTTAAACAACATGTTTGTTTCAAGGAAGGAAAACCTGATACAACACAGAGAAAAGACAATGAGAAAAGACAGTAAAATAAATATGCATCCAAAGTGAGAATCCATTAGTTTCATTTTAACTTTGTTATCCAGCTGTGTACAATACAAAACTGCTAATTTTACATTATGGGATTTGACATTTCTCTCTGCAATATTTGAAAAGGAGAGGCGTGGGCGAGCAGTTCGTAACATCAGAATAGACAGATGCTCATTTCAGTGGTTTCTTAAATACCGTTTTCCTACCAAGCCTCCTATTATTCAGCAGATTTGCAGGGTATTTCTGCAATACACAAAATACATGTATCAGAGGTGGCAGGTGTGATTTGGGGCTTTATTGAGGAAGGCCATTTAAATGTCTGCAGCAAACTCAGCTTTGCTCTTTGCTGACAAGCACTGTCCTCTGCAGCAAAAACCATGGCATTAAGTAGACAGCGCGTGATTTGTATCTGGTGAATCACGGCCTCTAATGAAGTTTGGTGAAAAGAGAGGTGTCTCTGGTGAAAACACATGTATTCTGTGAAGTTCCCTTTTCAAACATCTGGTTCAGCATAGTGTAGCTCTGAGAGTACAGTTGTGACATTACAGGAGATGGATTGACAGCTCTTGACACTGCCGACCTTTCTCTATCTTCAGGGTAGGCACAGCTTATGGAACAGGCAGTTATTTATTATTGCTTCGGAAATCTACTGTGTATGTATTTACTACCCATTCACAAACCATACCTCAACAGTCATCAGGGGAACTGCTGCTGGGGTAGGAAGGGAATTTATTTTGACTGTTTGATGAAGGCATCAGGAAAACTTTAGCTGTGGTGCAAACACCTCTCTGCCTGAACTATGCTCATGGATCGAGGTCTCAAACTCATTTACTGTGACTGTAAGGGGAATCAAGCAGCTCTTGAGTGGTAACAGCGGTATGTCCGGATGATGTTTTAAACAATTGTATGGCAGTGAAAGGTTCCATATTAATTCTGAGATTTAAAAAAACAGAGAAAAGAAAAAGAAATGCTACTTGTTTTTTTTTAGCATATTCTTTCTCATGCATATTTTATTTATGATGAAAAAGCTGTTGAATCAATGTTTAACATTTAACCCAGCAGAGGTATCAAACCTATTAGACTGAGGAAAAATGAAGAAACACAAGAAAGCGACTAAATAGAGGGTAAAGTTGGTACAAATGGGTGCATGCTTGCTTTCTCTGTACATACATACCTACATATTTATATGTCTGTAAGTACACATAGTAAAAATAAACAATTTCAAATAAACAGTTCTAGCAAATAGTAGTCACCAGTGTCTCCACGAAATGTAATGTAGTCCTGTACATTTGTTTCATTATCATCATATTGATTTAAGAGAAAAGTATGTAGCGGATCAAGTCTCGTAACTAAGAGACTTCTTATGCTCATCTGAATTTAGGATGATGATTTTATTCAGCCGCTGAGGAGGAGAAGCAGAAAGGGAAAGGAGGACTGTGTCTATCCTTTCCTCCTTAGAACAGGATATGAATGAGATTCAATAAAGGCAGATATTTGGTGAGGTAAAGAAGTGATAGCAAAGTGTGTCCAGCTGAGAATAGGACGCCAGGAATGTAAAATTAATACTCAGTCTTAGTCTATTTTTTCTCTCTGGCACTACATTTAAATTATTTTAAATGGCTTTTATCTTTAAATAATAGCTCCATGCAGAATTACAAAAGTCTTGTCCTACACACCGATACTCCTGATATGAGGATTATTAAACAAATCAATTTGAAGGTTTATTTCTATGTCATTATCATTCTTGAATGAAAAGTGGATCAATGAGAAAATATTTCTCTAAGTCCAAATGATATTTTCTGAAGACTAACTAGAAAGCGCTGACCTGATTTCAAATGCTGTAAGCATGAAACAGACAAATTTACTACAAAAACTTGAACTGTGTTCAAAAACCATGCTAAATTATCCATCCATCTGATTAATTAAAGAATGCAGGGAATATAGGCTTCCAAGAAAGAGTTAATTTATAAGTTATTTCAGGAAAGACAAAGTCTTATAAACTCTGTCTATATAACTGGTCAAATAAAACTCATGGAAGTACTTGAGTGATGGGGGGCTGGATACAAAGACTGGTAAAGGTTGTACATGGAAATAGAGGGCAGAGCTACCAGTTAGAAGTAAACAAAGGAGGCTTTTTCATTATTTCGTGTTCTACTTTTACATAAGGATTTTGGTTTGGAACATAACGTTATAACTTCCTGTTTTGTATGGGTTGCAAAATTTTATATGGTACAAGAAGCTGAGTACAGAAATTAGACTTGTTTTGCTGGGTAACTGGTAATTTAATGTACCAATTAGTTATAGGTGAAGCTGGTATGAAAATTATTGCAGCAATTTGGAGATAATGTTTTTTAATCCATTTGACGTATCCTGGCTTGAACAGATATATTTTTACCTGCAGTAAATACTTGGGTCAGACATCAGCTCACAAAGCTTGAAGTCCAGTTGATTCCCAAATTCCAAAGTGCACAGAACTGGTAAATAAACTTAATTTCCCCCTGGAAAATCATTTCCCATCTGACACACTGGCAAGGAACAAGTCTGGAGCTGTGTGTTTGCTCGTGTGTGCTCCTACAGCAAGTGTGAGTGGGACCAGGGGACTTTGTCCCCCAGTCCAGGCAGTGCTCCAAAGTGGGAGGAGAGGCCCCTGCTTTCTTTTCCTTGGGCTTCTGTAGAAATACAACTCCATGAAATGCAGGGAACATAACTGTGCTGAAGAGGGGGAAGTTCAGAGAGCAGGCTTGATGTAATTCTGCTTATGCCTATGATAATAGCTGGGCAAAAAGAAGAATTTGTGGTGTCTTTCCTGTCATCTGGAACACTGAACAAAAGGCTGAAAGTTATTACTGACTGTCATCCCCACAGCACCCTTTGAAGGACACAATGTAAATGTCACTGACTCCTTTTAAATCAACACAGCTTCTTGACTTCAGAGAAGTTAAGTTGATTTACGCCGGCTGGTAATTTGGCTGTTTCTTAAAAGCAGGAGGTGTGAAATCTAATGCTTGGTGGGCTCAGCCCAGCACTATTGGAAATCAGCAAGACTCTTGCCATTGACTTTATTGGGCAAATGGCCCTGGTGAGTTATTACTGAGTGTTTTGTCTTGCAATGTACTGGACAGCAATCAATAATGCTCCATGACATAGACAGAAAGCTTGCTGTTACGAGAAAGATTTACCATTTTCTACCATCTTACAAAACTTGCAGATTTCCAGCAGTGTGGTGACTTTTAACATCTTTAAGAACACTTACCCACTTGAAAGTGAGGCGAGATCACTCATTTTCATGTTGGTGATCATTTCAGAAATGCTGTAGTCCCATACTTCAAATATTAGATTTCTTTTAAATGTACATATGCTAGGTAAACATTCCTGATATCTACTCAACAAAATTTCATAATTACCAGATGAGAATTATATTGTCCATTTTTTTCATTGTTATAACTCAAATAATATACTGTTGCCTTAATGTCCTAAGATGTCTTTATTTTTGTTCTTTGCATTTTTACTAGGCTGAAAATATAAAGTAAAATCACTTATTAAAATCCTAGGGCCTCCTTAATCTTAAATTTAGCTGTCTTCTGTAGGTCTGAGAGGGAATCGGGAATTCAGTTTACAGAAGGGTTGTTGCCACTTAAAACAGAAGATAGAGCCTTGCTACAGCTTTACCCAGAGATACTTAGCTTTGACTTGTGACTTAAGGACCAGGGAGATGTATAGTAAAGTATTAATAAGGTAAAGCTAATTTTTCATTTTGCTTTGTTTTATTTACCTTTTATTTCATGTTTTTTTATTATTTTTTCATTATATGTTTTGAGACATGAATTCCTGGCCTCTAGGTATGCCCGGATAATGCTGGGAGAGATTTCTTAGAAACACTGGATAGGTAGGATACTCTTTTGGTTGTTTTGTTTCTGCATTTTTTGAGAGAAACACAAAAAGATATCAACTATATGAAGTTATTAGTTCCTCTAAAGGCTACTGTTCTGCAAAAGCTGGAGAGCCAGAATCATTATTTTATTCATGAGGAATAATCAATGTGTCATAGAGGTAAGTTGGATTTTTATATAAATATCCATGACCATAATGAAACTTCTTAAACTGAGGGGAAAAAAAAAGAAAAAGAGTATAATTCCAGTAGTTTCTTCATCTATGTTTGCAGCTCATGTGCTTAGTAACTTGAATAAAGAGTTATTAAAGAAGGTAAAATCTCCAAAGACCCTGCAGCATTCAGTTTTCTCCTTGGTTCTTCCCTTCAACTCGCCTTTCTGCTTTCTTCAAGTCTTCCTTTTCTCACACCTGCCCTGGTGATACACTTCACTTACAGACTCAAGGCCTTTATGCCTGGCACCTGGCAAAAACCACTCTCCCCATTACACTCCAACCCCCACCCCAAAAAAAGTTTCTTCAAATGCCATTTAGTGTCCTTCAGCAGTGTAACACTTGTCCTCTCAAAAGTGATAGGTTTTTTTTACAGCTGAAATATAAAAAAAATAGAAAAGAGAGAAAAATGTATATGCAAATGTGAATACTAATTAACTAGCTTGTTTTTACCTGTTTAGTTTAAAAATGTAACCATAGGGAAAAGATTGTAGGAAACCACACCATTCTATTCCTTTCCTTTCTTTGGTAATTCTAGAGAGAGAGAAACATATCTAGTAATTTTCACTTTATCACTTGCACTTCTTGTACAAGCACCCTTAACTCTTCGATATACAGATATCATCCATGAAGTGCCATACCAGGGGGAAAATTGCTAATTAAACTAACTTTAAGCCCACCTAATTAATTAATTCATGATTCTCTAATGGATCTAATCTGGATCTCCCTGTAGTCTCAGCAGGGACCCAGTCACACACTTTTCCAAAGGGTGGTTTCTGTGATTTCAGCAGGGTTCCGCTGGGGCAATTTGCCTTCACAGAGCCTGGAAGTTGTAAGAAAAATATAGAGCTATGGAGAAGTAGACATAGTATTCCTTTTTGTCATGTTAATTCACTGCTTCTGATTCCCCTTGAAAGTATGTTAAATCAGCAATGCTAATGATGTGTCAACGTGTTGGATTTTCATAGGACGCAGTTCTATTCAGTGTATGGGACACAGCATGTAGAATTATGATGGGTGGAACCTGACCACTGAACTTAATTTAAATTGAAGAACAAGGTGTTTGTTTTTTTTTTTTTTCCCTGAGTGCTCATGCAAATGCATACACAGACATATAGAGGTATACACATATAATTTATAAATAAAAATATCGATAGGATATAAGAAACCTCAGAGCAGAGGTTTACTTGGTCTTACTTACTGCTGACTAATTGAGTTCTTTGAGGCTACTCATTATAGAAGAAAATCCCAATATTTTAGTTATTTTATACATTCTTTTGACCACCAGTGAGTTTATGACTCAGAAATTTCTTTTGAATTTCATGTCTATAGGTAGTGTTAAAATGAGATCAGTTGATGGGAATCTTCATGCAAGAAGTTGAGGATATGCGCTAAAAACATGATGATATAGCAGCTCTCCCTCTCCTCTTGGTACTTCAGGAAGATTTCAGATTTGAGGCTTGATTGACGGTGTTTTGATTTTTGATTCTTTACCAGTTTAGTTCTTGCTGTCTTTGTTGATATTGCCATATTATTCCGGTGTTCTCATATCTGCCAAATTACTGCACTGAGACCACAAACTTCTGGGTGGATTTCTGGTCAGCCAGCAGAGTCTGATCGGATTGACCCTGGTCAGACTCAAACTGCTGATCCCAAAGTGAGATTATCCGAATCCTGTTGCTGAAACACAGAATCCTCCAGCTCCTCTCTCTTGTATTTAACACATTTAAAAATAAATAACTGCAATCCCTGGTAAGTGTTTTTGAGCTGGGGAAACATCTGAGCTATTTACCAACTGCCTTTCTTTACTGGCTTTGAAATCCTGATCTTCAGTCTGGACAGAGATTAGCTTTGTGTGTGCTGGTGGGGTTTTCTTGGTGTTTTTTTTTTCCCTTTTTTTTTTCTTTGGGGTTGGGGGCTGTTTAATTTTTTTTAAGTTGCCTGTAGAGCCTATTGCCTCAGTCTGCAGTACTACCTGGAGGCAGAAGCACAGAGGCAGTGGGTGTTATAGCCTGGGGGTGTATGACATGCCTAGGGGCTACAGTCAGGGCCCTCTCTGCACCTGCTGTGGGTGCGAGGATTTTGGGTGGATATGGCCCGGCAAGCTGGGTAGCAAGGACCCACTCAGCTCACTCTAGCCAAAGAGAGGTTGAATAAAACCACTCGGAAATAGAGAAATAGGATTTTACTCTGAGTCACAAGTATGAAAAAGTGTGATTAAGGTGATGACATTTGTATCAAAAATCCTCAGAAGAAACAGTAGGAATTTTTGTTGGGAGAGACTTTTCATTCTGGCGCAGAGTACTTTTAATTATTGATGTGATTATTTCATCACCTCTGAAAATGACATTCTGAATTGTTGACTATTCATTCAGTCACAGCAGATGCCTAAGGACACATCACAGTTACTGGGCCTCTGGGCTTTTTCAGGAAAAAAAGTAAAGCATTATATTCCCCAGTGCATGGTATACAAGTACTGAGTTGCTAAAAATAGTCTTAGAGAATATTCCTCTTAAAGAGGAGTGTTCTCTGTAATTAGTTGATGGTTTCTGCAAGCCACAACTACTTGTCAGTCAACCTACCATCCCACTCTCAACTGTGCCTGGCTTCTTGTTTCTACTATGTTTTTAAAGATTAGGAATTGGCTTTATTTTTGCTGTCTTACATCACATTAATCTGTACTTCAGGTGGAAAATCCCCCAAGGACATTTTTTCAGAAAACTCTCTAATGCACACACAATGATATTTCAAATACTCTAATGTATATGTGTCCTTTTTCCTCTCTAAGGGTTCTTGTGAAGGAATATTTATTGTTACTTGAAACAGTGAACATTTCTTCCCCCTCCTCAAATATTTAATCAAAATGCTGAAATTTTACAGGGAAACACAGATACTATAGCAATGAATACTGATTACTTTCCTCATTTCTTTTCAGCTACAGGATAGCTTCAGAACAGATCAGAATCTTTCTGACTTAGAAAACAAAGATGGGAATACTGATCTGACACTACTAAACATTTTATAAAAATAGTAAGCAATGTCAATAAGGATTTCACAGGGAAAGATGACTTTGCTGCTGAATGGAATGTTGAGAAAAGCCTCTGGATGGTTGTTTACAGCCTGTTTGAAGGGTTTGTTGTTCAGAGAAAATGCTGCAGGTATATGTGCCAAATGAAAGAGAGCAGGTGATGAAGATTTCAAGAATCTCAAAGAGAAAAGCTTTGTCCAGACACAGAGGAGGTTTTTTGTCTGTTTGTTTGTTTGGTTTTTAATTGTTATATTGTTTGGTAACCTCATTGTCTTTTTCTGTTCTAGTTCTAATTAGCACTACATTTATGGTGTGGAGTAGAGGATTTTATATCCTTGGGCAGTCAGCAGCCTATCGAAAGCATGAAATTAGTGTTTTAAAATTGCATTTTGAAAAGCCCCGTTTCATCTTGATAGTTCCTTTAAAACATTAGACTTTTGAAGTTCCTTTCCTAGGCATAGTTAACCTGTTTGCATTTTAGCATGGAGACCTCCCTGTCCTGGTCTTTTGGAGGCAAAATGAAAAGTTTGATAAAAGAAGCAGCAGTCCTCTAGTACTTAAGTATTAACACTGGCAGTTGCTGGCAGGTATTAGTGTGTTGGGCATCCTAGAATAAATCTGAGGAAAATGTTAGCAGGCAGAGGGAAAGGTCACAGGTAGATGATAAAACACTAGTGGCACAGAGAGCAGTTGAAAGCATGTCTCACCAGCTGTTTGGGCACTGCCTCCTCCTACATACTCTCTCTGAGTATGCCTGGTGTGTGTATGGGTCTAGAAAATAAACTAGTTTATAAAAAGAATGATTGATATAATGTTACAGCAAGAAATGCAAAGCTAATCTAATTATTATTGAATAACATTTGTATTTTTCTGTGATATTAGCATGATGAATCTATCATCTAGTATAACTTTAGAAATAATGAAATACATTTCTTCAATTTCCTTCCTTATCGTTTATACTAAAGGTTATTTTCACAGAATTTGTCAGGTTACTTAACTCTGAGCAATTCTCCTGTGTTTAATCCCTGTTCAGATCTCCATTTCTGCAGTATCATTCCTATAGCAATTGCATTTACTCTTAATAGGAATTCCTTTGTTATTAATTTAAATTTGAGAGACTGTTCAGGTCAGCTCACACAAATGTGCCTGGATCACTAAAAATCTTATTGTCCTTAGTCATATTTACTTCCCCCCCCTGCTTTTCTTTCTTCTGTGAAGAAATACTATTAGACACTAGTATTACAGTATATGTATCATACTTCCACTTTTCTTCCTGTAGTTCTAGCAGCTGTCTTTTCATTATATCACATTTCAGCATTTGGCTTCTTAACCTATGTGACTAAAAAAACAAACAAATAAACAAAAAAGAGTACCCATGGAATAACCTCTGATACAACATGTTTGTGTGGTTTTTTAAAGTACTTTAGAATTTTTCATGTAATCTGTGGTTTTCTTGTATATTCAATACCTATCTGTAATATTTTTAGTAGATACAATACAGAAAGTTAATAATTCATAATATTTTGTTTTATAGACAGATTTAAAATGTTACTCTATATGATAATAATTGTTTTTTCAGTGAATCTTTTTCTCATTGTATTAAAATTAAGTATCCCATGGCAAGCTGTAAACTTAAAGATTAGTTTCATGTGATTCACACAAAGAATTAGCCCACCTTTAATTTGTGTTTTTAAAATATGTAAGTCATCCAATCAAAGAACAGAAGCAATACAACATGACCTACTAAATAATTCAGCATGAACTGTAGGTTAATTGATAAATAGCAATTCAAAGCAGGGTTTTTTTGGTTAATAATAAGCACCGGATGTGTTTGTAATAAGTGTTTGATAAACAAGGCTCTTTTAATTTATAAATTGTGAATATATAAACTCTACTCAGTAAAGCCAATATTATTTTTCCATTTTGTAATAGAAAATCTCAGTCACTTAAAAGTAGTAAAGTTGATAATTTTTAAATAGATTTGTATCCAAGAGGTTTGGCAAAGGAGGAAAAAAACCAAACCTTTTACCATCAACTGTCCCCAATTTAAAAAAAAATAATTAGCTCTTTCTTGTCATGGCATTTATTTCTTCTTAAAATCAAGTTCTGCCATTTTCAAGAAGATATCCCTGCTTTCTATTAGTGATGAGCAGGGATTACTGTAGACAAAAAGACAAAAGCATGAGGGTGTAAATCATGGTGACAGAGTCCCTGCCCCACAGACAGCCACCAGCAAAGGGCGAGCTGTTGCTGCTGTAAGAACCTCCAAGCCCGAACTCTCGCTCCTTCTGAAAAGTTTGTGAGCACTTTCTGCACCAGGAAAAAAAAAAA
>VZTM01010511.1:0-12718 GCA_013400555.1 Jacana jacana | reverse complement strand
AAAAAAAAAAAAAAAAAAGGAGAAATCGTCTCATCTCCATTTCCAAGAGTTGCTAATTACATACAGCATATTAAATCAAGTCCACTTGGGGAAAGACTTCCTTAATTAATTAATTTAATTAGCAATAAGGCAGAAGAGGGAGATATGGTTATCAGGAGATAATCATACCTTTGGGACACTGGATTGCGACGACAAGCTTTGCTTCATCTTTTTTATTATTGTGGTTTACCACTTTTATGTGGTTTTAATAAATAACCTATAGATCCTATTGAAAAGTATTACATTCAGTACTGGGCTTATTCCTAAAATGTCTTTTAGAACAAAGCAATTATAATCAGAAATAAAATGAGTGACTTGTAGTCTATTCAAGCATAATAACTGGGGGTAATCATGTAGTATAAAGTGACCTCCTATAAGCTGTACTGCCGGAGAATAGTCCCAGATGGCTACCAGAAAAAAATACTGGGAAAACACCCCTCTGTTTTGGCATTTTTGCTCTAACGTATTATTTTTACTGGCAATGTGTGAAGCAAATTACTTAAAATTCATTATTTAAGTAAAGTTTTCAATAACTATTCCATTAGATGTCCACGTTTCTTCTGAGTTTGAAAACCAAAGGAAATCTTTGCTTAGTAATGCTGGGTCCATATTGTGGTTGGGGTTTTTTTTGGTGGGGTTTTTTTTTGGTTTTTGTATTTCCCCCTCCCCCCCTCTAGATACAGGCTGTAACTAGATTTGCACACCTTGGTAGGCTCTAACTTTTCCAGGTTCTGAGTGCGTTGAGGCAAAGCCAGGCTGGCGATACACCCCTGTGTTGCCCGCACAAATCCATGTCTGCATTGGTTTACTTTGCAGCCTGGAACATCCCTCTGCTGAACTAGACACGGCCATACAGTGTCTTTGAAACTGCTTGGTGTAATTTACCCAGAGGGGGATTAATCGTGTAGATTAGGTGCTCGAGAATTACCAAAACTAAGGAAATCTTGATGTGGTAAAGCATGTCTCGTAAGAAAATCTTGAGGTAACGAAACATTTAACGTGAACAAAGGGAGGACTGTATCTGGCTGTGCCCCAAATTAGTCAGTTTTGACTTTGGTTTTTGCTTAACTGAAAGTTATTTTCTTTCTAGGTTGAATTTTACCATTGATCTATATCTATATATAGATCTATATCTATATATCTATGATATGTAATCTATATGTAAAGGCTGCCATTCAGGATCTAAATATTTAATATTCACTGAAATTAAGTCCCAATTTCACACCAAAAAGTATTACACAATACAGGAATTTTCTTGCCCATCTCATTCAGCACTCACACTAAACTGAAATTGTTTCTGTGCTCTCTCTCTACTTTCTATTGTAACCGGATATCCAAAGTTTTTGCCCGACAGCAAAGTGATAGCCCTGTACCTGGCATCCACTGCAGCACAGACAACAAAATTCCCCTCTCCTTACCGCTCCAACCAAACACCTATAATGTTATGTTCTTCCTCCCTCTCTGGTTCTCTTACTTTCCTCTCCCTCTGCTTTTTTGCACTGACAGAGTGCCTTCTCTCTTCCATTTCAGTAGCCTTATTGTTGTAACAATAACGGAGATTATGTCTGCCAGCGAGGGGGTGCACGACCTCCTCCGCCTCTGCTGCCGGCGATTTGTGTG
The DNA here is from genome assembly GCA_013400555.1 of Jacana jacana. Classification (NCBI taxonomy): domain Eukaryota; kingdom Metazoa; phylum Chordata; class Aves; order Charadriiformes; family Jacanidae; genus Jacana; species Jacana jacana. The sequence goes on along the minus strand of VZTM01010511.1, from coordinate 11,059 downwards.
GGATCCGGCTCCCGTGCGGCGGCCGCAGCGTTGTGCGGGCAGGGTGGTATTGCCTGAGCTAATACATTCTGCCTCTTATCCTTTCTGTTCCTCTCTCCTACTCCAGCTTTTCTTTGTGTTTGTAAGTCTTTCAGGCTCTGTGATTTTTGAGACCCAATGCTAACACCTGATCTCTTTGTTACGCTTCTGGGGAAATTCGACTTCTTCAAGCCCCGGCTGCTTTCTGAGAGGTTAGAGGAAACGGATTTCATCTCAGACTCTCCTCCATCCTTTTGTTCTCGCCAAGTGAAGGTGTAGAGCAGTGCTGAGAGCCTTTAACGATCCATTTATTCAGGGATAGTCATGTTGATGTCAGTCCCTCTGCCTCTTTAGCACAAGGAGCATGAGGCAAACGAAGTGAAAGGCAGTGGTAAAACAGAGCATTGGAAGAAAAGCAAACAAACTGAAACTCATAAAGTGTATAAACAGAGATCACCTAAATCAACAAGATGCCAGCAAAGTAATCCTCCTTGTGAGTTTTAATTAAATCGAATGATCCTCAGAAGTGACATCACCTTAACAAAAAGCAAGATTTACTGCTGGTCATTCAGTACTTCAGCTCTCATATTGTCAGTTAAAAGATTTAGGAGTAGATATTATCCTTCACATCGTGCCTTTGGATTTGATGCGTTGAATTGACTCTGTTCTGTCCTAAACAGAAATGAAGCAACCTGAGGCAAATCAACGCGTAACACTGAGAGTTACCTTTTTCTTAAAGCATAATGTTCTCTCATTATTGAGTCTCAAATGAGACTCACTGCTGCACATCCCACAGGAGGAGATCAGGCATCTCCTGAAGATTTTTGACTTCAGTAGAAACAATACTAAAAGATTACTGTAATTTTGAAAACTGGCATGACTTCTTGCTCCAAGTAAAACATTTATGTATCTCTCCTTTTCTCTTACTTTTATTTCAAGTACCCTAGATGATAGCTGAATGCATGCCTACAAGACTGCAAAGAGGCAGAAGGTTCTGAAAATGACATCCAGGCACCATGAAATTATAGTCTTCAGAGCGTATCAATAAGAAGCTAATTCCATATAATTTCTCACTCTAGTTACAATTTTGGTCATGACAAAGAGGTGTCAGAATTTTAATGCCCATTATATTTTGTGATTTCTGCTATTTTGCTATAGTGCTTTGACCTTTTTAATATGCTGTCTTTTGGTTGGATGGTCATTTCACCCTTCTTGCTAAGAGCAAATTTGCAAGGAATGCAAGTGGCGAGGAAGAAGTTGCACTGAAATATTTTCAAATGGGTAACTTTATGTGGGAATATGGGGTGGGGAGGGGGAGGAAGGAGAAGATGCAGCAGAACAGGAATAAAAGTTGGGGAAAAAAAAGCAGTTGCTTTAAAGCTGAAGGATTCAGCTGAAAGATAAATTCAGATTAATTTATCCTGTTGAACATTACTTTTAAACTTTAAATAACTTGAGCAGTAGGTTCAAGCTCAAAAAAATTCAGAAGTGGATTTTCAGTTATGTCATATTAAGACCCTGATTCGTAATCACCCTATTAGTCTTGCTTTACTTGGTTCAGTTGTATTGGTCCCATCACACTCTTAAATACTTTCTCTTAAGTGATATGCTTAGCTACAGACTTCTGAGGTCCTGCTGCCATATCCTTGTATGGGAACTGTTTTCTGCTCTTGGCAAGATGCCCTGTTGAGCTCTTGGGTGGGATAATGTAATGTTTGGCACACAAGTATTGCAGACAAGGAAGGGAGCATGATAAAACTCTTGATTTATCTGTCTTGGACTCCAAATAGAGCCATTTCTTGACATAGGCCTTTTCTGTAGTGACGCTGACAGAACATTTCTTAGGGATTACTGGAAAAAAGTGTTTCTTTGCATACTGTTTACACAAAAATGTGATGGCTACCTTGTCAGTGTTCAATACTCATCAAACCTTTAGCCTCACTTTAGCGGAGGCTAGGTGTAGAAACACTATGATGTTTTACCAGATGGATAAGAAGGATAGCAATACTTCCAAAAGTAGGATGATCCAAGACAGTACTCATTAGGGACAAATGCATTTCATCCAGTCTACTTGCCAAGTTTTCAGTGCCTGTCAAACATGGTGGTTCAGATCCTCAGCTGGTGAATTAAAGCCCAGTGCAACTGACTTCAGCTGAACATGTACTCACTGAATTTACATTCACATTCATTTGCATGTCACAGGACCACCAGGAATGCAGCTCAAGTGTTGTAAATACACATCTTGTTGTGTGGTGTCTACAGGACTAGGCAGAAACAGTTTTGCAGCTCTGGGACTCTTCTCAGTGGCTGCTATGAGGCATCTGTGGATAAGAGAAGGCAGGATGTGGACAATAGTGCACATGCACTAATTATGCCACGGTTATTAGTTGGCAAATGTTGGCAAGCTCCTCCAAATTGCTCTTTCACCAGGCTGTAGCTTTGTACCTCCCTGCAGCAGCATTTTCCTACAGCTAGACCAGACACAGTCCCTTCTGGCCAGGTAAATTGCAGCAGTTCTCCGAAGGACACAGGCTGGGGTTGGGAGGGACTGGGTCAGCACGATTTTAATCCATATTATTTAAGTGCCCTTGTCTCAGATGTAAGATGTCTCTGCCTCACTGCTGTTTAGTCAGGACTTGCATCACTGCCCTTGCGTCGTGCCTCTAAACTGGAAATCTTAATATTAGACTGAGGCCTGTATAATACAGTACAACCACTTCAGCAAATATCTTGAGTGTAGGTAAAGCAAGTTTACTGGCTTTTGCAATATTGTGGATACACAGGACAAGTCAATATTAATTGTTTTAAAGGGAAGGGAAATTTGTCATAAATGCTCCATAATTCTTACAATAGCTGTTGGATTTTTCTCAAATGGCTTTTTCTGTTCTGGTTCTAGTTTTTGTTCCAGTTACCTTGCAAATTGGGAAACCAAAAGCACGAATAATTTCCATGGATTCTTTCTTGATAAGAAGAGGGGAAAAAAGGGGTAGTTCAGATTTCACTATTGCATATGTGGTGCTGTTCATCTGTCTTCACCAGACTGTTTATTTGAATATGAATTCATGTTGTAAAATTAACGCATTAAAGGTCTGCATCAATCATATTGAAAAGCTAGCAAAAATGAAATATAACGTTCATTTTATCACAGTTTATAAAGAAAAATGTCCTCCAAGAAGAAGCAGATTACATTTTTGTATAAACAAAAGTCCAGACTTAAGTGAATTACCAAGGTATTTGGGAGGCTGACTCTCAGAAAATTTCAGATACTTAATGAATTCCTTGTAGCAGAATTCCCAAAATGCCTTCCATTATAGTTATTTGGAAATATTTTGTAACTTTTCAACTTACTTGTAGGAAATTTATTATCCACCTGTGACTTAATACTAGTTTGTAAAAGAAGCAATGCAGCAAGAACAAATTTTTAGATGGTAATTTCCCTTATCAAAATTAATTTTCTCTGAAAATTATTTTAAGTACTTTTATCTGAATTGAAATCTTAAGCCAAGCATTTTGAACCTGCTACAAAATGTAATTTAGGTCAGTTCCCTGATTTGGCTTATAAAATGATATTCCTACCACTTTGTCAATGAGCCTATTTGATTTTGTGTTTTCTGGGCAGAGAATAAGTTGCTGGATGAAGACTGCAAAGCTGTGTAGAATGAGGAATTTGAGGCACTATATCAATATGCAACATCTGTATACAGACACAGAACATAGAAGAACATGAGAAGTTGCTGATTTTTCAATTGTATGTTTTGAATAGATCTTTGAGTTTATTTTGGCCCATGCAAAAATAGTGCATCTTCTGGTATCTGATGTACCTGACAGGCTGAAACCAATTGGGAGTAATGCAGGTGCTTGGAGTTCCTGGGAGTCACATAGATGCCCTTGACTCTATTATGCAGTGCATCTCAGGATCATGTGAGCATTTGAAGTTAATTTTCCATTCTGGTGTTAAATAATTAGGAAAAAAAAGTAGTTAATGTTCCAGGTCTCCATGAATGCTTTAGATTTACTGTTTATAAAGTCTTGTATAAAGAAGAATGTTCTTTTTTTTCAAATTAGTTTCAACCTTGATGTGCCCTACAGATGCAAACCTGGATTCCCAGTCCAACAACAATGTTGTCAGTTTGTTTCAGCCTCTGAACCAGCCACCTGGTGGTTTGGGTGCTTGCTTAAGTAGATAAGGGTTGGGGAATTAAAACCCAGACTTTCCATCTTGAATCCAGGGCTGGTTTGTAGTTAACCATCTACAAAGGTGTAGAACCCACCTTTGACAGAATTTTATTTTTCTAGTGGTGTTCCTTTTTCTGAACGCAACCTTCAGGTTTCTAAATCTTGCTCAGTGCTGTGGACAGAGACCAGATATGTCATTCAAGACTAGATTTTTGCTTTTGGAAGACAGATTCCTCCTTTATAGTTTCACAAAACTTGGCCTCACGTTGTCCAAGAATCCTTGTCAAACCAACTCTAATTACTTGCACCCAAAATTAAGATGGTGTTCAGTGGGTATTTATTTACTCATTTGAATTGTGAGACAATAACTGGCACAAATAAAAAGCACCAAACCTCCTCATGTTCTCAAGAACTTAATGAGATAAATGCATTTCAAAGCTTAAATATTTAACTCTCAAATTTTCTATGCCTTTCAATTATGCCCCCTGGAATTTTTAATTACAACAATTAAATTACATTTTAAACTTTTGGAAAATTGTTCTGACTGTTTTTTTAAAGTATGCTGAAAAATACATTTTATGAACATCTGAATTAAAAAGCATTAGAGTTTTCTCATGCTTTCTTCAGGAATGTTTAATAACAGTAACTTTGGCTTACTGAGTTCTTTGTAAGTCTTGATCCTTTTAGGAAAAGCTTTGTTGGTTACATTACAGAATATTTTGAGCAAAGACAGGACACCTGTCATAGATGTCTAGGTGTGTGATTTATGTGTCTCTTTTTCCCAGAAGGTGTAAGCAACTAAAAATTCAGAGTTGGAATGAAAACATGTAATTTTTATTATAAATTAAATTCCTGATGCAGTGCACAATAAGGCATTGATTCTGTCTCCAGACACTGGTGTCAGCAGAATTAGGACATAAGCCTCACAAATGTGTCTTTGAAGATGGCAAAACGACTTGCTTTCTACTTGAAATTAATTTAGATCTTAAACTTCAATCCTGTCTTAACTTTTTTCTTACTCTTCTCTGGAAATAGCTACATGCCCTTATGTGAAAGATAAGGAAAGATTTGCTGCTGTTCTAGGTATTTTGCACCACCTGTCGTTAACAAACAGACTAGCAGTCTCTAAGCATTTTCTTTCTTCAAACTGTAGAAGGCAAGAGAAACTGCTTATATACTTTTTTTTTTTTTTTTAATACAGGTTTATCTGTAAGTTGGTTTATTTTATGCTAATAAGGGTAGCTGTCGTTAATTACCATTTTAATCACTATAGGTATTTCTGGTAATTGCATGTTTTCAATGCTGTCATATTCTCTTAGAGCAAAGATACTAATTCATAAATATTCAGTCTCCTGAATTCATTTCCATCATAAAAGCATCAGTGTTTAAGTTATTTACAGTGAGAGTAATATAATTACAGATGCTACTCATAAAACATAAATGCCAGAAATATTTATTACTAGCAGTATGCTTATGCCTTCATAGTCAAACTTTGGATCTGAGAAGAAACACTGAATATGGGAAAGCTGCAAACTCAAAAAAAAAATTATGCAGAAAATGGAGAAGGTCAAAATAGTAGTCTTTGGGTTCTACTAGAAATGTACACAAAAGGGATGAACCATCCTAAATCTGTAGAAATGCCATCCCTTTGAGGATTTAATCTGACAAACTGTGGCTTCATGATCTAAAGATGATTGTAAAAGTCATACCCACTCGACATACTAAAATCTGCCTCAAGGGGTTCAATCTAACCTCTCCTCTTCATTTTAGAAGAAAGATCAAGTGATCGTAGAAACACTAGATATTTCCTACCAATTCAACAAACTGCCCAAGGCTGCTCAAGTACCTTAAAAAGTTCTTTCTGTCCAACAAATTACACCGGTGTCCTTCAATATACAACAGTTGTGATTTAATACTCTAGCAGATATGCAATTTTTATTTGAAGAAAAAAACACATGCCTTCAAGCCTTAGATCAGGTTAAATCTTAGCAGCATCAGGGGAAAGTACTGGAGGTCAGGAATGGTTGAACTGAAACAGGGACCCAAATGAGCTGCCTGTGGCAAATTTGTGGTCTAGTACCACAAACAGGACTCCATTGCCTGGTTCAGTTGTGCACTAATCATCGGTGTCATTTATTATTAGATAAAATGTGTGAACTCTTACCCATAAGAAATGGTCATCTGTGTAGAAAAGTGTCTTGCCAAGAAGCGGGGAGCACTGGCCCAGGCACTTTTGCCTAGAGAAGGGGCCTCCCTTCCTTCCCCACAACTCCTGTTACTTATGGAGGTACATTCATGCTGCTGAGCCGTCCAAGCTGGCGCCAAGAAAAATATGCAGTCTTGCAATGACCAGCAGAGGGGTAAGGCCTGTTGTCTTGTTTTTCTGAGCGTGAATCCGAACATGTGAGAAGGCTCTGATTTTCAGTGCCACCCTCTGTTACTTCTCATTAATGTGTACAATTGCATGTACATGCACACACACACCTGTACAGAGTCAATTAAAGGAAAAGGCTAAAGGAAATTAGTGCACGCTCAAAAGTTGTTAGGAACATTTTCTCCAACGTTTTAATTATAATACCATGTGCATTTGTAACAGTGATAAAAAGGGACCGCATCTCAAAGAACAGAGTTCACAACTCAAGCTTTTAAAGTCACAAGGGAATGACTCTGCTCTGAGCCAAAGGAGGTAATTATTAAACATTCATATTGCCTTCTCACAAACAGAATATCTGATGGCTCAGATTGCTGGTTAACACACAGTGGCAAGGGGAATGGTTTCCACACTTCTGTTTATTTCTTCAAAACCTGAGTCTTGAAACAGAGTTCCTGTGAATTCTCCAGTATGTCAGGAGGCAGCATCAAACTGGGAATATGAAACAGCTTTGGCATGAGGTTCAGCTTGGATGGGATCTAGCAGGAAAGGTGGAGATTCAGACAGAGGAAATGTGGAAGGTAAGGAGTCAGATACAGTCAGTGTTTTACAAGCCAGTTCATTCCCTTCCAAAGCTTATGTTGTGACCAGTCTGAATCTGATGTTTCACTGGCTTCTGAACAAGTGAATTGGGTGCTGGTTTACAAATAGGAAGTTGTTAATAGCGCTAAGACTTTAATGATGCTAGAACAATTGAGTTGAACACGAATATTTAGAATCTTCACAGTTTGCCTTTTTTTTTTTTTTTACTACTTGTAAAACTAGTTTTTGTGGATATCTGAAAAAATACAGAAATACAGTTTTCATACTTGGACTTCTTCAGTCATGAGGGTTTATTTCATCTTTAAATGATTGGTTTGGATTAACACATGCATTCATTGAATAAATATATTTATATCTGTTTTAAACAGGACATCATAGTAAAATTCTGAAGATGGAAAAGCCATAATGAATAAATATTTGCTGGAACTTTGTTTTTTGTTGTTATTTTGTGAAAAAAAGGTATAGATGCCAATGAAAAATCAAAGTTGATAATTGTTAACTGTTAAATGTTTTTTGTGACATTATTCTCCACTGTGCAAGCATGGAATTTTGGATGTGGCTCCTCAGAGTTTGCAAAATGATGTGCAGGACTGATATAATACCTGTGCTTGACTCTATATGCTGATGCTATCAATGACAGAAATCAAAAGACGTCTCTGCGTGAACCAATACATGGTGGGTTTAAATTCAGAAGGGGAGTTATGCAGAGAAGAGATGGAGATAGAAACTGAAAATGAAAAATGAAGAAAGATTTGCAAAGACAGTCATAAGACTTCTCTTCTTTCCTATCTATAAATTTCTGATATGTATTACAAATTTATTAGACACGTGCATATTTTGACCTAGTTGGCCATCCTCCCATGGAGCTAGAATATGTTGCTTATCACACCTTATGTCAGGCTCCTGGCTACAGCTGAATATTACTTATTCCTTTAGAAAAAAATGCAAATATCTATTTTGTCAAAATCAATAAATATATAAATAAATAGTTTGCTGCAGTTCAGTATAAAGTATAGCTTAAATTAATCTTAAAAAAACCGCTCTCTATTATTGTAGGTAACAGCTTGTCTGAACTGTCCAGAATGACTAATGAATGAGATAACAGAAATGCCTATCACTCCTTCATTGTGCACGGCATAAAAGGTTTTTTTTTCTTCCCCTGAAGCCCCACAATAGCACCATATTTGATTTGAATATTAATGTTTCACTCTGAAATTATTAATTTAAATATAATTTTTTATTTGATATTTTAAGAGACTTCACAGAGAAAAATCATGGGATATGAAACATAATGAGCAGCATCAGCTGAATAAATTATGTAGTAAGACATCACAAAAAGTAAATACATTTACCCTTCATTTCATTTTTATGCCACATTTATCCATGTGAGACTCAAAATAGCTGTATTACATTCTGGTCTTATTTAACTGCAGGTTACGAAATTATAGATAAGTTAGCTCACACGTAAACCTCTTATCTAGATGCAAGCAGAACAATTCTGCCCCCATATTTATTACAATTTATTTATATTTCCATACCTAACATCCACCACAAGTAATATGGAGACACAGTAGTTGGATGAAGGTTTTAGGACACCATGAAACACCAATGGAAGATGGATTGGTAGAAAGGATGCTGAGAAGCTGATAGCATGAGTTTTAAGAGTAGTTTTGATGATCTGGAGGTGAGCTCCATTAGAGGTGTGTATAGAAGTTACTTCCACATGGCTATTTTCACTTTGTTCTTGCGGCCTCATTGAGGATGTGCTCATTTTTTATGGTATTTTCTGCTTTAAAATCTGTATCAGAAAAACTTTTTTCCACTTTTTTACATGTAGGACTTCAGGTGGTCTTAAGAAAGCCACAAAAAATGCAAGTAGATAAGATTTGTGATTAATTTTAAAAAGAAATAGTCTGTTGTAGTTTCAGAATATTGTTGTGAAGGAACATTTTGGACCAGCTCACAAGCTAACATTCTGAAGAGTGCCTTGAAGAAACATCCAGAAGCCATCAGGGGTGTAGAAATGTTAGCAGAAAAAAAAAAAAAAAAGAAAAAATTACTGACCTCCAGTTGGCTTTTTCCCTGCTGCCTCCATGGAGATAATTGATATGTGATGATTTACTCAAAGTTTAAAATTTTTCTAAGGATGCATGTTGGCAAGATATGTTGAGATTTGTCTGATGTTACATTTGTGAGTGCAAAACATACTATTTATAGCACGGCTGATGACTAGAAGATTAGTATAAGAAAACCTGAGAGTAAAGTGCTTTCTTTAAAGTGGTTATTCGCATGGTAATTCTTTTTCATTTGAAAATTGATTCTGCACCTAAGATAGATGACAGCAGTCATTTCTCAGTCCTACTAGCCCTCTTAACCTTATTGTTGAATTTGAAAGATAACTGCAAGTGCCTATCAGGCCAAAATTGATTAGACAGTACAAGTCTAGATATAATGTGGGATGCCCATGAAAAACCAGTCTTTGGTCATTATTATACATGGACGTTCATATCGTATTCATGTAAAGACATTAGACATTATACCCATTTTTTCATTCCATTATATCATTTTAACTGCTTAATCCTATATCTGGATGTATGCAGAAGTAGCATTCTGCTCTCAAGGGTTGCTCTTGAGGATGGAGAGCTTGTGATCATTTCACATGAGGTGTTGCTGCAGTAATATTTCTAGGTTAAAAAAATTCCAAATATTTTGGGTGTCACCACCAATGTTAATTGATTACACACAGAAGTAATGTCCAAAAATGAAATGTATTAATTATCTAGAAATATGAGGTCTAGTCATGTTTTACTATGCATAGAAAGACAAGGTCTACCCATGTTTTACTAAAGGTGGCAGTAAATTATATTTCACATTAGATATGGCTGGCCAAACCAAAGAGAATTCAAACTTGCTCCTGTCTTCTCACTGGTCCTGACAAAAAGACTGGAGTGTTCTTACTTGCTGTCATCTCAGTTTCTGCCCCCTACTCCTTAAAAAAATGCAGTGAGGGGAATCCAGCAGAGTTGGGGTTTTTTGTTGTTGTGGTGGTTTTTCCGCCCCTCCCCCAACTAGGAAATAACATATAAACTGCCCAGGCAGTTTTAAGTACCTTTCCAGTCCAGCATCTTAAAAAATTCTGTGTGTTGAGATACAAAGGCTGGTAGATACAGTCACGTTTGAATGCCATGCCTAAAAGTCCCCAGAGGGAAGGGATGTGCAAAAGAGGTCTTTTTCTCTCTAGCATAATTGAATTCTTCCTTTTCTTTTGACAGTGAATGTAATTTTTTATTGTTGGCCATTCCTGGCTTTATGAGTTAGTGTACAATTATAATTCATGCATATGTATTTACAAAAATAAATGACTGACTGGTTTCCTGGGATTTTTACCAACTTTGAGGTCTGAGCATCAATGAATATAAAAGCAAACGAAAAACCAGTTAATAACAATTTCCATAAGACTGCTCAAAAATAGTAATCCATGTATTAAAGCATTGAAAAATGATTTAGGACAGACCATAAATGGCTCTATTTTAACTCTTTTGCAAAAATAACTTTGCAAAATGAACAAATTTATCTAAGTTGATGGATAATATTTCATAAAATCAGCAATTCTCCTTGCCAGAGGATACAAGCCAAATCTTTTTAACTGAAATATTGTGCAATAATAAAACTGTAGAAAGAAATTAGTGCTATGTTAGTGTATGTGGGCTAACGTTAAAATAGAGGAAATATTTAAGGGCGTGCTAAGAATAAAGAATGAAGAAATAGCCAGAGACCTTTTGCATGATGTAGTTACAGCAACACTAGGCAAACTGGCATGTTCTAAAGATTAAGGGCCCTGATCCTTCTGAAGTCAATAATACCACTTTCTTTGACTCCAAGTAAGGTAAT
>VZTM01010501.1:2468-62541 GCA_013400555.1 Jacana jacana | reverse complement strand
TATTTAGTAAAGCCACGGAGCTGAAATGATAAGTAACCAAAACCTCGTAATAATAAGTAGGCATGACTCATGGGTTGCTCATGAAGTATTTGTTCTATTAATCCCACTCTATCGTGTGGTTTGAAAGTAATTACATTTTGAATATCACTGTGAATAACTTAATGGTTTGGAATCACTTGAAATTTCTTATCAATCCATCAGCTAATATCCCGTATTATAATTTGCATTCTTAATAGAATAAGTGACTCAAAGCTACTTATTTTACTTCTTTTTATAATCATTTGCTGCTTCCTTTGCTCACATGGTAATATCCTTTGCTTTTACATCCTTCAGTGTCTTAGAGGCAACAGGTACCAACTTTGTTCTATTTTTATGCTTTATTGAGGCAAACCCAGAAGTTTCTCTGATCTCTTGAAATAATTGAGGAAATTTGAGAAGTCTGATGCTCAGTTGAGTTGAATGCACATTTATTTACCTGTATAAAATATGTGAAATGTTAGGAGAATCTGAGACAAATCCAAAAGCTATAACCAAAATAAAATAAAAAATTAGAAACTTTAAGTGCTAATCAAAATGCTGGCTGCATGTAGCTGCTGAATAGGCCATATGTGGCCAATGCAAATACAGATGTGACGTGACTGCTCGTTGTTCTGCTAGATTAGTCAGTTCCTGAAGACACAGCACTAATGTTGGAGGACAATTTCTCTGGGATTTGACAGGTCATCTGATTATCATATTTTGTATTATTCTCACTAATCTCATGGTTTAGAATAGATGAATTTGTGAGCAGGTAAATAAGGAGAGTGGAACTATATTGGAAGGAGTTGGAACACAAGATCACTTTGCCTCGCTCCTGAGGCAGTTGTGCAGCAAAGCAAAGAGTTTGTAGCAAACACAAGATAAAATTATTGCCATATGTAATTTTTTTCCGTAGTATTGCTAATGAAGGAAAGAAAATATTACCACCTGAAAAGATTTCCTTCCACCCCCCTCCTTAAATCTAGATGTTGCATTTGTGTGGATCTGAAGTGCAGGAATCAGGCCCCATGTTAGTGACAGACGGACTAATAGCCCGTTTTTATACATACTACATAATGATGAAGGAGTAAAACGGCTTTGAGTCATGAAGGCTACTTCTCAAACTTGTCCAAAGCTTGCTCAATATGAGATGACCAAGCTTTTTAGCTTCTGTAGCTGTTTCTGGAAAGGATGTTGCATCTGTCAAGTTCTGTATTTGATAGTGTATCTTTTTTGTTGTTCTCAAGCAACATGGTCTATGTTGGCCTCAAAAAATTTTTTTTTTCAATTAAAAAAAACCCACCAAAGAGTAAAAAGTAGTTTAAGAATTGTTTTACTTGTCTTTAATTACAAGGTGGAATAATGAAATTTGTCTGTCTTTCTTAAAGTACATTATAGATGACCCTGCTGTCCAAACTAATTTACTATTATTAGGTCTTTTCAAACCTGAGAAGTGCTGACATCCTGTCATTAATACTCTTGTAAATTCTGAAGTAAACAGATTTCAAAGATGCTTGACTGTTAGGGTGAAGGCAAGGTCAAAGAGTTGAATGACGAGTCCTCCTGGTACAATCAGAATACCCATCAATCAGATTTACTAGCAACTTCTTAAAGAAAAGAGATCAGAACATGACAAAATGCAGTCTTGGAAAATATATATGCATGACATCCATTTTGGTATCCTTGGACTAGTAGTTATGGACAAAAAACTATTATACATGATCTGGAAAGATGGTAGCCTCCTGTAGGAGAACCTCTTCTGCAGTTTAAAACTTCTGAAATTCAGAAATTGAAAAAAATCTGTTATGCCAAAACTTCCTGAACAAGACATATTAAAGTAACTAAAATAAGCGAGATGGTTACATTTCATTTAAGAATTAGCAGGTTTTAGCGTTGATAACTCAAGGATGGTCATTTATAGCCATTAAAAACAATTTTATGTGTGTGAAAGCTTCAGTGCTGATGGATTCAACAAATAAGACAGCTCAGAAGCTAGGTTGTTTTCTTCTAACTTTCTGCTGATAGTTTTTGAAACTTTTAAGCTTGTCCTGTGTAGTGCTACTGTGTTTCTTTACCTTTAATCTTCTGTGGCATTTATTCTACAGGGTTAGATGTTACAGGCAGTTTAATTATTGGTAATGGTGAATATAGCCAGTCCACCAATTTAATAGCAGGACATGGTCTAAGTTAGACAGATGGTTCTGTAAGAAGGAGTTCCCTTTATCTACTAATTAAATATATAGGAACAACAAAATTATGATTCAGATCTCTCATTTTTATATAGACAGGATATTACAAATTAGAGAAAATATAAAATGCCTACATGTGAAAGGACCTCAGGTACATTCAACAGTCAAGATATTATATATGTCTTTAAGATACATTGTGAGGCCTTTTCACTCGGTCATTATCTCATGATGATAATGAGAGTTTGTCTCAGTAAAAAGCAAACAAGCCTCATTTCACATCTGGAGATCCAGTCTAATCCAGTCTGAACACAAGATAGATTTGCATATAAATTTACTTTACTGTATGAAGCTGAGAGAAGGAGGGCAGACTGCAGTCTGCTGTGCTCCATGGTACTACCCATAGATGTCCCTTTGTACTCCTATGTACATTTTGAGCAACCTGCTCTAGTGGGAGGTGTCCCTGCCCATGGCAGGGGGGTTGGAACTTAGTGATCTTTAAGGTCCCTTCCAACTCTAACCATTCTATGACTCTATGTCAGGGAATAGGCATTGCATGGAGTGACTCCTCCTAAGCAGCCTCCTTTTGCTTTCTCCAGTGACAGCTGGAGTCTTTATTTCTGTGAAGAAAGACTGTCTTGCAGTGAATGTGACTTGGAAGTAAGAACAGCAAGTGTAGCTAAGTTTATCCTCCCAAACATTGGCATGTTGGTTTTCATTTTATTGGTGTAAGATCAAGCTGTTTTCCGAATCATGTATGAGAGGTACTTAATAAAATATGTCTGCTGGGACTAGTGGCGAGCATTTGGGATCTGTACATTTATTTGTAGAGTAGTGGTGTTGTGCTGAAGTTTCACTATGAACCTTAGGCTCGACCGCATATACCAAAATGTTTGCCAAAGCTTTCATAGGTTAAATTCCCCAAAGCGGTGGTTTTGAGTGGAATCAGCAACAGCAGAAAAGAAAAAAAAAAAGCTTTTATTGGGCAAGACCACATGTTTTTTTCATGTAAGCTTGACTGCTTTGGGCAGTTGAATAAGACTTAGTTATGTGACTGCAAGAAGTAATGTAGATAAAATGCTTCTGTGCCACCTTTCAAACTGCAAATGTAGAATGTGGGATACAACTATAATTTTAGACTTCACATCCAAAGATTTTGCAGGCCCTGTGTTGCAGGTACTTTGTTTGTCAGTAAACATGAGGTTATCTTTTGTTGGCTTAATCAACACTGCTGCACAGCTGGGCACTTCTTTGGCACAGGCAGACTCCAGGTAGAGTTCTGATTCCACTGAACTTAAAGACAAAAGAAAACGACAAAGCTTTTGTTTTCAGTATGGTCAAGACTTTATGTGAAATTATGGATTTCCTAGAAAATATTTAAATAAGTTCCTTCTGTGACTTGGTGATACTCTAATTGTGTTGGTTGTCTATGGAAAATTATTTTTGTTACACAGTATTTTCAATGAAGACAAACCATGTTATATAATTTTCAGTAACCGCAGAATCTCAAACAGACTGAGGTTGGAAGGGAACTCGTGATATCATTGAATTTGGCCCCCTTGCTCAAAGCACAGTACTCTAAACCTTGTCCAGTTGAGTTTTGAGTATCTCCAAGGATGGAGATTCCACAGCCTTTCTGGGCAACCTCTTCCGGTGTTCAACCACACTCATGGTAAAAAAGATTTTCTTCTTATGTTTAAATGGAATTTAATGTATTTGTGCCCATTGCCTCTTGTCTTGTCACTCGGTGCTACCAAGAAGTCTGACCATCTTTACTCCCTTCCATCAGCTATTTATACACATTGATAAGGTTTCCCCTGAACCTTCTCTTCTCCAGGCTGAATGGCTCTCATTGCCTTGCCCTGTGTGGTAGATACTCCAGTCTCTATTCCTGTTTGTAGTTCTTTGTTGGGCTTACTAAAACATGTCCATGCCTCATACTGAGGGGCCACAGTACTCAGTGATTCTCACCAGTGCTGAGAGGGAAGGACCACCTCTGATCCACCGGCAATGCTCTTCCTGATGCAGCCTGTGAGAGACTGTTGGACTCTGCCGCAAGGGCACTTTGCTGGCTTATGTTCAATTTGATGTCAACCAGGACCCCTAGCACCTTTTCTGCAAAGCTGCTTTCCAGCCTGTATATACTGGTGCATGGGGTTATTCTTCTCCAGGTGCAGAACTTCCCTTTGTTGAGCTTAATGAGATTTCTCTTTGCCCTTATCTCCACAAGATTTATCACTGATCTATCAGCCACTCCTCAGTTTTGTATCATCTGCAAATGGATCTCATTCCTGTCATCTCAGAAGCTGTAAAGTCTGGTGATCTCCACCTGCAGCTCTTCACTTGGTGACCCAGATCTTGCTCCACCACAAGGCTCTTGCATGGAAGAATCCATCTCTTGCTGTCCCAGCCTCAGTGAGAGACCCTAGACACCACAGCAGCCCCAGATCTGCATCTTCTTGCTGGCAGTTCCATCTTAGCTTGAATGGTAGATGCTAGGGCAAGCAGAACATTTAAATAACCTTCACTGCTAAAAAGAACTGCTTTTTAGATGCTGAGTCACCTTTTTCTCCTCCTAGTCTCCCTTAATGCTGGACAAGAATGTGATTGAAGTACTTGCCTCCTTGAGTGCTTTGTGTTGTTTTGAATGTAAAGACCTATTCTTACTCTGTGGGGTTGTTTTCACTTGCATTTGAAATTACATGGCAACAACTTATCATGGACCAAGCTTCCCTTAAGAGCAGTTACAAATGTATTAGCATGTCACCCTGGTGTATATCAACCATCTCTCATATAAAGCACAGTGTCAGCTGTGAACACGATCTTAGTGCAGCTTTATTTTTACAAAATAGATCAAGCATGGCATGCATTCAGAAGATGACTTCTGCCAAGGGTCATCTCCTTACTGTTTTATTTTTACAACATTCATTACCATAGTCTGGAAGCACTGTAGATCCATGTGAAACTGTTAATGGCCATAAAACCGCCTGCTTCCTGTACTCGTTGCTATGAAGTGTGATCTTCTCAGTTTGGAAACTCCTATGTAAATGCATGTATTTTTCTTAAGATTCTGTTTCCTAGCAAACTGCAACACGGTGCAAAATGTGCTGCATTTGCTGTGGCTGATGCTCCTGATCTGTCTGCATAATTTATGGGAACGCTTCACAGGGCCTTCTGCTGCTAATGGTCTCTCAGAGTCCTGCAGAAAAGGCTGGTTCTGCCTCCTAATTTTAAGAGCCATGATGGTGGCACTGTTTGTCTCTTTTCTGGATCTATTTTGTATTTATGTCTGGCCAAGGATTTGGAAGAGCTGCTATAAAAGCAGAAACATCTGCTGGGGCTTTATGTGCTTCTGGCTTGCCAAGTTCAACAGCAGGCCAAACTACAGCTGATGGGCTCGGCCCTCCCCAGGTGTCACTGCCGTTACAGGAGAATGACTGCAAGGGAAATTTGGCTGCTGAGTGCTCTAAACAAAATACATTTAAAAAAAAAAAAAGAAGAAGAAAAAAAGCTTCAGCAGTTGCAGAAGGCTATTAGGAGATTACGACTGGGGTTATTAGCAAGGAACAGAAACCAGTCGTGCTGAAGTGGTTGTGAGCATCTGAGTTTCTCCAGTCACCCTGGTTACAGTATCCCCCTCAAGTAAGACCCTGGTTACTCCAGCACCTCAGGTGTGCCTCTCCCCATCTGTAGCTGAAGGCTTTCCCACTGCATTCTGCAAACTGCCAGGTCAGGTGGCACAGAGACACGGTGACTTTAAAGGCTGTCAGGAAAAGCTGATCTTGTTTAACTTGTCTGAATGTTTTCATGGCTTCAGACACATCATGGCAACCTTGTTCATGGGCAGACAGGGGTTAGGAAGGGGTTGGTTTTGACACAGACAATGAGCTTCTGTTGCAGGACAGAAATTCAAAATAATGCCTTAAAATTCCTTGTAAAGGCTTTGTTCCTGATGCAATTGTAATAACTTAGAATGATCGCTCCTTTGACCTGAGGACCGAAGAACTGATAATCTTGAATGAACTTATGTTGCATATGAGCACTGCCCAGCCTCTATCCATGGTGTGTACTAGCAGTTTCAGAGAAGCATGCTAAAAAACCCACAGCAGGCAGCTGTGGAGTGGTTGATGTGTCTCTAACACACTCGGCATGAGGCTTGATACCTTCCAGAGTCTATTTATCTGTATTTACTTACTGTTTAGGACATTTTAGTTCTTTATAAAAAACGTCCAGTTACTCACTTCTGCCAAGCATCTGCATGGCTTCAGGTGCAGCTTCCCACAGTTGAATTACTGACAAAACAGTGACTTCATTTACCCTTTTATAAAGTGCTACAACCTGGCCATATAATTCACTCCCCCTCCCGCCTCCCCCAGAGCAATCATAAAGTTGAGGTCAGCACTTCAGCAGCAAAAGCAAAAACTTGTACAAAATGGAGTTAAAGAGGAGTTCCACTTCATGAAGAGTAAATAGCTGGCTATTATAGTTGGCACAGCCCATTACTAGAGGAATATGTAATTCCATGTTGAATGTACACATACAATTTATTAAATTACTATCAGTTCTTTTTTAATTTTGTGAAAGTTCTTGTTGCATTCAGATATCCAGCAATTACAAGAAAATTTGCTGTTCTGGTCAGAAAGCACAGGGCCAAATGCTCTCTTCCCATACACCCCAACTTCCTTCTTGCCTTCCAAGGAGCTGCCTGACTGGGAATAAATTTGTTTCAGAAATATTTCAGCTGTGTGTAGTGGTTTGAATAAATATCCTGGACTGTGGGAAATACCTAGCATTTTTCCATAGTCGAGAATTAAAATGTTCCTTGCAAACCTCAAGAAAAGGTTCTAAAACAATCCCCTTTCCCCAAAGAACACAAGTGTGTGAGATGAGAAATTTTCCTTTGTAATTACTCATTTCCAATCAGAGCACTGGCAAAAGAGGAATCATACTGGAAGTGATATAAGGATGTTTCCACTTCTGGCAACATAGTAAGCATAATTATTGAAAATGGCATTTTAGCACCAGAGGCTTCTCTTTCTTTCCTTTCTTCTCTCTCCCCTCCGCCCCCCCTTAATTTTCAACAAACACACATTTTTTCAAAGGCTGTTTGTTCAAATTGGTGAAAGGAAGTTAACACTATAAGGGAAGTGAACCATTCATGTCTTTTGTAGATAGTAATTAAATTCTTAAGCTGCTTTTTTTTTTTTTCATAGTACTTTCAGAAATAATAAATGCAACTTGTGAAAAAAAATCTTTTTATTAAAAAATACACATCTCATGGTAGATTTCTTCCTGTACTGTAATCCAGCTAGCATTTTTATGGTACAAAAATCCCCAAATTAATATTAATAATTTTTGTAGCAATGTGTGAGTTATCAGTTCTGGTATTTTACTTATGTTTCTAATATGCCAGAACTGTCTCTCAGTAACAAAACTCTCAATGCTCCATGATATACTCCATTACTAAAACCTACTAATGCAATGCTGGATTTGCAGCTGCTGAAATTAAACCTACACAGGACTGTTTCTTAGGATAAATGCTTGCATGCTAACAGTTAGTTACACGACATGTTGAATTCAATGAAGAAAGTGTGATAAAAAGTTGATCTTTCCTTGTTTCTCACAATTTCATTTTCTTTTTCTAATCCCTTATTTAGGTCACTACAACTGGTTGTGGGGCTGAGTTGTAAACAGGATTACTGTAATTACACAGGTTAAAAGCAAATCTTCCAAACCATTAATTTTAATGTGGATCTTTTCAGTGTGTGCGTGTATGTATATACATATATATATATATATTTTTTTTTTAGCAAGAGCAAATGGCTGAATAATGGTGGGGGAATGTCTTGTGTCTGCCCCAGCCCTGCCTGGATTGCAAGGCTAAGAAGGAAAAAAATAACACAGAGCTTTTTCTTTTTACGAAAGTAAGACATAACCCTGTCTTCCTGGCAGTGTCTTGTCTGCGTTGTCACTGTGACACTGCTTGTTTCATGGCTGAGTGGATTCATCACAAATATCGGTGTCCTGCAAGCGTGGCTACAGGCTGCACCTTCCAAGCCACGCCATCAGTGAGTGCTGTGTGTTGGTGATGGAATTAATGCACCAAAGCAGTCGTTTCAGAGTAGATGTCCTACCTAATCGAACAGTTTCTGGGAGAAAAGGTGACAACTTGCAGCTAATAGAAGCTAATGCCATGTTTTGCAGGCCCATAAAATGTAAAGTCTAATTATTGGAGCTGTGCAGCGGAGTAACGAGGAGCTTGAAAATGTAGCTGATAAGCAGTGCGATTATAGGCTAATGAGCAGGATGTTTGCTATATATTGAAGGACTAATGAAGGGCTGTGAAAAGATAACTGTGGTGGTGTACAGCGAGACTATGCAGAGCAAGGATGTTTAAATACAGCACTGAAAGATACTAAAGACATAGTGCTGTAAACTGTTGGATGTTAAGCGTGTATGTGTGTGCTGTACAGATTAAGTAGTTAACCAAAACCAGTATACGATAAGTGCATGACAGAAGACCCCAGTAAGGGAAAACATGATACAGCACATAAGCAGCTATTATATAGCTTGACTTTCTGTGCCAAGTTACACCTCCATCCATACACACAGTTGTTTATCACCTTCCATGCTCCCTCAGAAGAAAACAAGAATGGTTCCTATACTGTGTGATGCTTTGTGTCCAGACAGCTCTGAGACAGGGTAATTCCTGAGAAACGCTGGCTTCAAAACACTTTCTGCTAAGGTAGTTGCAACTGTGGGATAGAAAGTTGTAGCCTGGCATGCCAGTATGGGGCACAGCCAGCCCAGCACCATGCAGCATTAGGAAAGCTGGTTGCCAAACCCTCAGGGGGAGAAGACAACATGTAGCATCCTTTAATATTTGTCTTCTGTGATTTTTAAGTATGTTGCAAAATAAGGCTTGGTCCTGTTCCTCACTGTGAAGTCAGTATCCATAGTTCCTGGGGAAGGGTCTGACTCCCTACAGTCACCTAGCAGAGTAATCCTTGCTTTTATTATTGGCTACAGAGGACTGGCTTTCCCTCTCAGTGCAGCCAGTTGAATTGGGTATATTTAATGCATTAAATAAAAGTCCAGTTCTAGAAGTTGTAAAGTTTTGTCCCTCCTTGTGTTCTCACTTGATATGAATGTGGATGTTCAGTGGTTTGGTTTCATTTGCATTTTTTTTCCTGTAGATTGTTTGAGGTCAGTATTTTACAACAGGTCACCAAAAAGCCACTTCAGATGGCTACCTGCCCTTTATGGTCATCCCAGGTAGTGACCAAGGCTGCAGGGCTCTTCATGTGCACACAATACCTATAAAAATGGGAAAGAATCTCTATAACTGTACGAATGCAGAGTTGCACCATGTTCCGTGTTCATCACAGAACAGGTTATGTCGGATGTTGTGATCATCCACATTTCTTATAAGTAGTCAATCTGTTTTATCAGTAATGGATTGGTAAGTAAAACCAGGAGAGATTCATCTTTGTAGTGGTTTTGGGAAAAAAGGAAACTCTGTATTGCATAAATGTGAAGTTGCCAAACTATCTGTCGGCTCTTGCCTACACCATTGATTCTTTAGTGTAAAACTGGATTAAGGAAGAAACACTTCTATATTTCTGGTTTTGGGAGGAAAAATACATAACTTCAAAAAGACTCAATTTTTCTGGAAAGCAAAGGGAGAGGTATTTTCAGAAAGTACTCCAGTAGAGCTGATAGCTGCTGAGTAATCTGCTAATTGGATTGTTAAGAGTCATATTCTTCTATAGCCTTTAAAGAAACTTTCATCTGTATGAATTCCTCAATACATGAGTCCGGTACTGGAACCCAACATTACGATGTGTTTGCACTCTGAAGAAAGGCTTTGAGGTTTTGGAGGTTTTGTGTTGCTGTTTAAAAAGATTTTATGAGGCTAACCAAAGTCTCTGCAATTTCCACATTGTACGTGTAAGAACCCTTGAAGTCTTCTGTGCTGTTTAAGTAAAAAAGATACATTAGCATAGCACTTCTTATATGATACTCTGGTAACTTCCTTTCCAGTAAGTTTGTCTTGGCGTTTGTTGTGGAATTTATGATGTATCTGTTTTAGATACTCCATCAGCCAGTTCTTCATTACTCTACTGTCCTATAGTTGCTTATTTTCCTTGCAGATATTTCAGGTGTAGGCGATAGTGTTGTCTTATTTTTCCAGGACACAAGGGAAGTCCCAGTGTTACATATAAGTTAGTGATAGAGCAAGAACCTTGCACTTTAAAGTTCATGGTGTAAACACTGGATTGCTCTTCTGACCAAAAGGAGGAGAAGACAGGCAGATGACATTTGCAATACAGTCTGGATAAAATTAAGTGGGAAGAAGTCCAGTGAGTGTTATGCACAGATCCATTCTTCCTTGATTCCGTAACATGCATCTCAATTTAATCTTTTTATTTTCCCCCAACAATTTATTGATAATCTAAACCAGAAGATCTTTTGCNTTATTTCTTTAGCTAAGTAATACATGAAACATTTGAAATGTCTTAGTTGTTGTCTTCTAGGATTTTCAATTAATAGGGCTTGTACACAATTGCTCTTTTGGCTAGAATAGAGCTTGAGTTAATTTTCAAGATGGAAAGGTAGAGGAAACCTGATGAAGTGTGTTAAGTGTTGCAACCATTCTCTTTCCAGTGCATCTCTTCAATTCATTAAAAAAGAAAAGAAAACAGGAAAGGAGGCATTTGCAGTTCACATTTTCTTTGAGTATTAAATTTGACATGGGAACGTAATTTTAATCTGTCTCAAAATTTTACAAACATCTTAGTTATGCGTTAATAACTTAATATTTCTTATATGTATTTTTTTAATATATATTTGTAAATATAATCTGTAAAAATAACTAACAATGAGCAATGCTAAGTCATAGGTATGAGTCATCCGTGGAGTGCTGTATAATGACAGTGAAGTTTGGACAGACAGACATTTGTTTTGTGTCTTTTTTGGTATCTGTTAAATTTCCTCTTCTTTCTCAATATTTCTGTTGGAAGATGTCCAGACTCAGTGTTTAGGTACAGCTCCGAATTATGTTAGGCAGAAATTTATTTTAGCTCAAATATAAAAAAGTTATATTTTTAAGGACGAGACCCAAATTTCCTCAGAGTTTAGGGACTTTGGAAACTTTGTTTCATCAGGATACATTTCTATACCACTTGGAAGTTTTCCCAACTATTATTTGAGCTCATAGTATTAAAACAAGCTAAAAAGACATATTTCTGTCTGTGCTGTAATATCATTGTTTGATTCTGATGATTGTTTCAATATGCCATTGTTACAGTGACAAGTGATTTTTCCTTAAGGGAAAAAAAGAAGAATGGCACATATTTCAGCAGATGTACACACTTTCAAAGAATCTATTACCCAGCCACAAGCCCTGGCAGACACAGGGTGTGTGATGCCTGCATCCGTACATAAGTAATCATGTTGTTCCAGCATCTTAATGGTCCTACCACTCTTGAATGGTTCATCACCTGACTATTTGAAGATGTGTATTCTATGAGTTCTCCACTGAGTTTTGCTCTACTAAGAGACATCCCTACAAGCTGTAGCCTGTAGTGCACAGAAGGATAAACAGCAGTAGCCTGTGGATAGCTTGTTGCATCCCCTGGAGTGTCTCACAGAACGTTCACTAACTGCATACAGATCACTCAGAACTGCATGTCAGGCTCATTTTAAGAAGACAAACTACACTTATTGCTCAGACTTATGGAGTTCTGCTGTTGTGCTACCACTGCAAATAAACCATGCTATAGAAGGATGTTTTACTCTTCTTACCAGGTACATGTGTATCGTCTTTCCATTATACCTTAAAATCCCTTTTCATTAATTTTTAGGGAGGAAAGGTAATGTATTTATCCTGATAAACATAGATGGTTCGTTTGTGAGGTCTGGTTTGGTTTGGGTTTTTTTTTTTCCTTTCCTTAACACTTTGACCCAGCACAAGTTTGGTGTTTAACACAGAAAAAAATCGCTTTGTGACTAGAAGAGTATCTTTATTTGGTATAAATCACATTTTGTGCGTCTTAATATATTCTTGAAATAACCACGCTCTGAGATCTCAGAGTTCATCATTCTCAACCCTGTGCAGCCCAATAGTGTAATTACAGGAAATTCTGTTCTAGCTGTTAATTCAAAATGCTAATTCTTTATATATGCAGAGTCAGGAACTTGGAATTTATATCTCAAGTAAAAAAGTTGTAGTGACCTGTTTTCCCTGGATTATAGCAGATTAGGAAAGCCAATTATTTTGGACAGTGCTTCCCTTGAATAATGTCCTTGAACTATGTCTTTTTGTATGTAAATGTCTCCAAGAGTAACTGACACTCCTGGGCTCCCTCAAGGCTAGGCTATAGATAAAAGATTTGGTAGTCTGAATAAATGTCTCCGTAGATCTGTGAATCCAGGTATTCCTGCTTTAGGCATGGTGGACCTTTATGGATATGCATTAGGCTGTTGTCTCAGATTGGAATTGGATATTTTTTCTCCTTGAGATGGCTAATTTGTTCTAGAAATAAAAGATTTTTGACTGTATACTTTTTCTAACTTTGAAAACACCTTCATTGCCTTAGCCTACTCTTTCTGTTTAAACTTTATCCTTTTCTTGTAATATTTTTTATGTCATGAGATTTAGAAGAGAAAGTTTTAGGCTGGAACTTTTTATCTTTGAAATGCCTTATCCTCTTTGAGCTTCCTGCCTGTACCCTTTTTATACCTTGATACAGTTGCCACCACCGTCCCTCCTGCAGTGTAACTCCCCAATGGTCCCATTGTATTACTCCTGGAACTACCTCTTCAGCATAAATTGGACCGTCTGTAAGGTTCAGACAGATATTCCAGGATGTTGTTACTGGGCAAGCCACTGACCTGATATTCTGTCCTCAAAGAGAATAGACTAGGTTCTCTTTCCATCACACATACTTGTTCTGCATGATTTCAGTACATCTGGCTGAAGTCAGTATTTTAGTCTTTGCTTTACTTTCTTTTCTGTCAAACACATCTGGCAAATTAGGTTTAGCACTGTCCATCCTATTCCCCTTAGAATTTCAATTAGCTCTGTGCTGAATGCCCAGTGCAGTGCAATTATATGTATTTGATTTCTCCATGATTATTTGTCAAAACTGAATTGCTATGATTTAACTTCTGTAAGGTATTGCTGTTTATCTGCAGGCAAAGCAATATTAAGGGGGAGAAAAAACCCTGTCAGATCCATTCAGACATCAATAAACAATAGACTAACTTTAGGCTATGAGTGTGATCTGTGTCATCGGCTTATACCAAGTCATTTTTTGAACAGTAGAAAGGGAAGAAAAGCATGGTAAATGTAATCTTTCTTCTTGGTGTCCCATAGGACCGCATACAAGCATATCATTCTGTGCCCAGTATGCTTGGTGATGCCAAAGATACAGAAAGCTGCTCCACAACCACAGCTGAAAGTTCTCATATCATGTGGAAAGTTGGATGTGTGAAACCAAAGTAGCTGCCTCTGGCGTTGTACCACATGCCCTCTGACTTAAGTGACATTCTGGATGGGACTGGGTGGGCACAAGGTGGGCACATGGCACTCTTAGCAGCCTCCTGCAGGCACCAGCCCCTGTTCTGCCTCAGGTGGCTTAGAGGAGACCTCAGGCTGTGGGTATCTGTCAAGGTGGACACACTCGGCCAAGGATTTGCTTTCTCATTTCTCACTCTCGCTGCACTCACGTTCCTATGAATCTCACCCCTGGATGAGGAGTGTGAGATAACAGAGCTTGCAGGGGAGCAATTAGCATGGTAGAATGGGGCTATAGGGCAGAAATCACTCACAGGCTGTCCTCAGTGTCACACTGGAAGGGGCAGGCAGGTCTCATCCCAGTTCTCTTGGACATGAGAGCATGTCCCCATGTGTGTTCCCAATTGTTGGAATAATGCAAAAGTATTGGGAAGGGAACCTGTTTGTTAAAGGAGATAGTTATTCCAGTGAAAAAGGGGAAAGAAAGATTGGAAGTCCTCCCACCAACCACCTGTCTTAGGGAGGGTTTCTCGGTGAGAGGTGCCTTAGATGTGTCTGAGTTCCCTTCCAAATGTGAAAGGAAAAGCTGTAAATATGGAGAGAACATATGGTGCAAGTTGATCCTGTATAGAATGAGTGAGGCTTCATCCAAAGTGATTCAGTTTTGGATGTGACTTGCTTTGAGTTTTGTAGCTAAGGTTCTCCTATGCTAACATTTTCCTTGTGCGTTCTTTTTACACTAGACATTGCCAATAGAGGTGCATAGTGAGCATGGCATTTTTCACTGTAGTTTTTTCAGAAATTCAAAACTATTCCTGCCGAGTGCATTTGAAATATTCATAACTTGTGTGTATGACATACTGATGGCCAAGATCTGACTTTGTTTTTATTCACTCAAAATTTAGAGATCCCCTGAAAAAGAGCTGGAGGAGTGGATGGATACCTTTATGAATTCTGGTAGAGGTCCATTTTGAGTCCTTCAGATCTCAGGCCACATTTTTCTCTTATGCAACACCAGACTCTGAAGTTAGGTCTTCTTTTCCTCCATAGCTGAGGAGGTGCTGTTAGCACTCGCCAATGAGCCTTTGCTCTGCTTAGCTTTTTTTCCCCATCTTGTGGGTGGTGATGGAAAGGTATGTATGTTGGGCTTTTGTGACTGCACGGTGCAGCGCCAGGATGAAAATTAGCACAGTACAGAACTGCAAAATACAGACACAACTAGTGCCTTTGAAACCTAGAAAAATATTCTTAATAGTGGTGGGTTTAGTTTCTTTTAGGTAATGAAAAGAACAAAACAAAACAATGGCAGATGAACATTGAAAAGGGATAGTTACTGCTACATAGTGGGGTTTTCTTGCAGAGTTTCTATGCTGAAGCATTTAGAAGAGAGCACTTACAGATGTTTGATTTCTTTCAGGTCCTCAGATTTTGGCACATTATACACAAAGTTGAATCTACAGCCTGGGATTTCCACTGTTATTGACAATTTCTACATTTGTCCCACCAACAAAAAAAAGGTATGTGGCAAAAAAATGACTTTTTATAGTGCAGCTGAGACTCAACTGTGCAACACCGCAACTACGTGAAGTGCACTTTACAGGTTTTCAAAATATAGGGAAGTGGTTTTCAAAAGGTTTCAGGTCACCTTAGGTGAATTTATGACATAGAATTGAGATATTTATGCTTGCAGAATAATATAGAGAGGAAGAAATGCCTTGATGGACTATGGAAACTTTTGAGGCCATTGGCTTCTGGAAATAGAGCTTCTATGGACATTCCACAAAAGGAGAAAAGCAACTCTTGTAGGTAGCCACACTTCCACCTAAATTCTGGGACAAGTGTTCAGCTTCTTCATCCTTAATGCACAGTTTCAAAGTCCTTTGAAGGTTCCTTAAGATAAAGCATAGGGATTTGGCAGGCTGTCTTTGAGAATGATGTTTATCCTGTGTAAAACCTTAATTAAAAAATAAAAAAAACCTCTCCTTGAAACTCTTTCTTAAAAAATGTTCCTGCATCATTACCAAACCAAAAAGCATTTGGTGGAGACTAGGAAGATTAAGTGGACTTTATAAGTGAGAGTGAAATCGACCCATTGAGTGTATTTACAATGGATGTTATATTAGAAGCAACAGGAAGAGCAATTATGAGGAAAAAAAACCAATAACAACCCTTCTATGTCGGCAAAATGCTTGTGATTTAAACAGCAGGAATTGTGAAATACATTGTGAATAACACAAGCACAGTAGGTCTTTCATGAAATAAGAATTTTCTCTTGATAAGGGTCTTTTAACTCTAGTGTAATCCAGAAGCATTGATTTCATACAGAGGCCACTGATTGGAAGGACAATGTTAGTTGTGTTTATCTGTCTGTTCTGCTTAATCAAAAATCAGTGGAACTTTGTGAGGCTGCCTGGATGATTAAGTACGTATTTTATGTCTCTTGCAATTGTCACTGGAGTTTTTGCACCAAAGCTGTGCTTATGCCTGAGCTCTGTAATACATTCTCAGTCTGCTGCAAACTCAGAAATTATTTTTTTGTTCCTTGAAGTGGAACTATCACCAAGCACAAAGTTTCAACAGACTCTGTGCCTCAAAGGTAAGATCTAGTGCTGATTTTAAGTCCAAAAGAATAAAATAAAAAAATCTTCACCCATTTCCGCTTTGGGAATAAAAGCTAAAATTAAAGGACATATGAGAGCTCTACAGAAGATTTTTCCCAGCTCACCCAGCTGCAATATAAAAGCCTGCGTAAGCACAGGGGGGTTAGTGCCAATGTGGCTGTGCCCGCTGTCTGGCAAAATAAACAGTGCTGAGATCACTGCTGAATTTCAAGCTTGAAGAACACATCAACGTTCACAAAAAACCTCATGTTAGCCCTGTCTTAGAAAAATCTATATCCCGCTCAAGACAATTGAAGTTCTGAGAGATACAAAGCCTGCTTAGTAAATTACTAACATATTGGAATCCATTTGTTATACAAAATCTCTTTGGGTAGTCATTAAATACACTGGGTTTCTGCTGAGATTTTCTTCTGCGAAGATGTTCAATTTTGTTGTTCAAACAACAAAACCAGCAGAGCAGAAGGGATTTTAGGGCCTGTAAATAATACCAGAAGGAGACATATTTCTGCATGTAGATATACATACATACATGGTACAAAAATGGTGAAAGCATTGGAATTAAATTCTGTAGCCAACAGCATCAAACGGGTCTTGGAGGTGTTGCAATCACACATGGCTGCTAAGGGGGAGGTGTCGATGTCATAAGATCTTTGTCAGTCAAAATGATAACTTCTGATGTAGGACATTTTATTAGGACACTAACTAAAACTAGCAGCTGATTTCATAAAACTTGTTTAGAAGGATGGAAAAAAATGTTTCCCTATCATTTCAGCCCCGTGCATTTCAGCCCTATTGCAATAAGGTGGGATAGAACCTTTAGAGCTCTGACAGCTTTTCTGAGCTGAGAAAAAGTCCCAGGGTTTCACTTGTCCCTGATGTTACTAGATTTCAGATTATTATGGTATGGGGTTTTGTCCACCAGTTCACATCTTTTGAAATGTGCTGAAAATGAAAACTGTGCTGGAGTGCTGACTGTGCGTACTGGAACCGAGTGTACACTTTAAATTTAAAGCGTAAGTAGTCCCATGCTACCACTTAGCATTTAGAGACTGGGGATATGCACAAAAGCAGAGATAAAATACATTGATGGGTATTTTTTGAATACTTTGCATATTAAGCGTTATTCAGTGTTCTCAGTCTGTTTACCCATTGTAGACTTCATCTATGGAAGAACTGGTACTGCAAATTTAATGCTTATAATTTCCACCTTAATGTCACCAGAGCATCAACCTCACCCGGTTTCAGCTCTGTGCAATTTAGGTGTCTAGTCAAGCCCTCTCCCTCTGTAGTCAGTGGAGAAACACTGCGTACCTCCAGGCAGTTCACCATATTAAAGTCACAGTTCTTAGTAATTGTGAGAATAAGACTGAATGATCCTTTGGAGGTGGCTATAAATGGCTTCATGACTATTGTGGGTCTGAACAGTCTCAACTCACTGGAGCTTCCATACAAAGAGACAGAAGACTATATTTGTTTTGGATTCCAATTAGATAAAATTTTTGCTAGAATTCTGGGTCTTGGACTTACATGAAATAATGTAATTATTCAGTTTATCTCTCCTGGTATTCCAGCTCCTGGAGTGACTTTCACTCAACACACCTCCACTCTGTGATCTGCAGTTATAATCTTTCAGATCACAGGACTTACAAGTGCGCTTTACAAAGCAAATGTGAAATGGTACTGGAAATCTTCAGATCCTATTAATTGCTCTAGTTTACATTTTCTTGAGATGGATTGAAAAGGATAAAAAATTGTATACATCTTATCTTCCTTACCCCATTGTTTAAGAAGTTTAAATTCCACACAGTTATAAAGCTGTTTGTGAAGAAGTGCATTAGCAGATGCAGAGGGTGCAACAGCATCCTTTTCATGTGGTGCTCCATGGAAAAGTGATTGTGAAAAAAAGAACAAAATTACAGGGTAAGTTACAGGAATTCTAGGAAATTTGAACTAGCTGGTGGAAGCAATTTATAAACCCTATAAATCTATGCAAAGAAGTGGCAGATTCCTTTTCTCTCTTACTCTTCTTTGAACATTTTGTGATGAGTACTGCTTATGGGCCTAAGAGACAAATGAGGAAGGAGTTGTATCAAGGTCATGTCTACACAATCTTTTAATGACTGAGGTAAATTCACTCAGTCTGAGTCTTTTTCTGGCTGAACACAGTGGAAGTCTGATGTAGAACTTGTGTTGCTGCAGTTACCACAGAACTCAATCTATGAAACCGAATTGTGACAAGAAACGATGACAAACCTCTGAGGGTAATGCTTTAAAGGACTTCATGTATCACTCTGAATGGTCCTTTCTGATGAAATCAAGAGATGGAGGCATGAACTGTGGCCAAATTGTTTGGGATTCAGAGTGGAATTGCAGTGAGCCAGCGGCACACATAGAAGACGTTTGCACCTACCTGCAAAAGACCATGTAGGCTACCCCTAAATGCCATGAAACAGAGTAATAGGTGAGGTAACACTGTACTTAAGAGTTCACACTTCCTATGGATACATTAATATTTGCTTTGCATTCTGGTTGTTTTTAGTGTAGTATAATCCCACAACCAAAGACACTGAAACTGTTACTGTGATACGGTTTTGGAAATGTGTACAATTATGAAAGTGTGTTCTCCTATGTAAGCTCTCTGATGCTAACTTCTCTATTGGAAGCACTTTTTTCACTGGTCTGTGACATAAAATAGCCTTACTCTATGCAGGCCTTGAAGTGCTGTGCACTGATAAGTGATGTTCCTGCACTTTACACCGCAGAATTTACATAATTATCTTCTATTCAGTAATTACTCTGTGCCAATAGCATCAAATAGTGCAAGCATCCCATAATGTACCATGTGGGGGCAATAATATGGTTTGTGTTCTCTCTTTCTCAAACAGCATTATAATTGTGATTTGGCAGTGATGCACATGTTTCATGGAGTATGGGGTTATGCTTTCCATAGTGTCAATCTGGAGTCATCCGAAAAACATTTATTCTTTCTACAGAAGACAAAAGTTAGCAGAATTCAGCTTTGCTAAGCTAAATTATCAACCAAATATTTAACATTTTTATAGGGCACATGTGTTGTTTGGGATAGCAATTACACATTTGCTTTATTACTGTTTGTATAGTATTGCTGAGGAGGAGTTGAACGAAGCCACTGATCTTTTCCCACATTTAGTGAATATTTTAATTTTCATTGGTGCTAATGCAGCTGATGCATCCATCCTTCTGTTTCTATGCCTCTGGAAAAGAGGCAGCAAAGCATTATATATTGAGGCTTTTCATATTAAGAGAAAATAATTTTTGATTGTGCGTACACTGACTTATTGGTTAAATGGGTTGAACACTTAGATTTCCCAGCTGTCGCAATAACCAACTGCCGCATGTTTTGCCAAACTAAAAGGCAAGATGACAAATGTTTACTCCTGCTTGACAAGCCATGCAGAACACTTAAGATAGTAATAAGGCTATAGGCTATCTTGTACAATATTTTAACTCCTGATACTTTAAAATAGTGTAAATTACACATGATCGCAAAAGGGTATTTGCCACAGCTATAAAAGCATTTCCCAAGATGCAACCGTCTTGAGCAATGTTTGTAAGCACTTACAGGTAAATGCAGTCCTACAACATTTTGACATTTGTCTTTCAGAGCAAAACAGTTGGTAGTGGAAGTTGTCAAAATGCAGTAGGACTACATTTACTTGTAAGGAGTAATTCTACTCAAGTATCAGTTTCCTTAGAGACCGTACCAGAACGCCTGCGAACATAGAGAGCAGAATTATCTTACACTTTTATTAGTACAAGTTGTCAACTATGGAATATTCCTTTCAATAACCTGAGCAGTTACTTCAGGAAGATTTCACTGTAAAATTGCAGAATATGAGTCTGTATGTTGTGATGAATTATCCCTCTACCATGACATGTTCTTTCCTTATAAGCAGTGTCACCATTCAGTTTTAT
The DNA here is from genome assembly GCA_013400555.1 of Jacana jacana. Lineage (NCBI taxonomy): Eukaryota > Metazoa > Chordata > Aves > Charadriiformes > Jacanidae > Jacana > Jacana jacana. The sequence goes on along the minus strand of VZTM01010501.1, from coordinate 42,241 downwards.
TCTAGTGATGCCCCACCAGAGCACTGATGTAACCTGACTGCATTGTTTTTCTTAAGAATTCTGTCTGGGGCTGTTCAGTTCATCTTCAAATTTTCCAAATACTTCCAGAAGTATACACTGTAATTGGTGCTCAATGGAGTTAAATCCAGCTGGCGGCCGGTCACAAGTGGTGTTCCTCAGGGCTCAGTATTGGGGCCTTTCCTTTTTAATATTTTCATTGATGATATAGATAAGGACATAGAAAACACTATTAGTAAGTTTGCAGATGACACTAAGTTGGGTGGGAGTGTTGATCTGCTTGAGGACAGGGAAGCTCTACAGAGGGACCTGGACAGACTGGATAGATGGGCCAATGTTAATGGCATGGCCTTCAACGAGGCCAAGTGCCAGGTCCTACACTTGGGCCACAACAACCCCATGCATCGCTACAGGCTTGGGGAAGTGTGGCTGGAGAGCTGCCTAGCAGAAAAGGACCTGGGGGTGCTGGTCGACAGGAGGCTAAACATGAGCCAGCAGTGTGCCCAGGTGGCCAAGAAGGCCAATGGCATCCTGGCTTGCATAAAGAATAGTGTGACCAGCAGAAGTAGGGAGGTGATTGTCCCCCTGTACTCAGCACTGGTGAGGCCACACCTTGAGTATTGTGTCCAGTTCTGGGCACCTCAGCACAAGAGAGATATCGAGGTGCTGGAGCGAGTACAGAGGAGGGCAACAAAGCTGGTGAGAGGCCTGGAGAACAAGGCTTATGAGGATCGATTGAGGGAGTTGGGGTTGTTTAGTTTGAGGAAGAGGAGGCTGAGGGGAGACCTCATCACTCTCTACAACTGCTTGAAAGGGCACTGTAGAGATATTGGTGCTGGTCTCTTCTCACGGGCAATGAGCGACAGGACAAGAGGGAATGGCTGCAAGCTGCAGCAGGGTAGGGTTAGGCTGGACATTAGGAAAAAATTTTTCCCAGAGAGAGTGGTCAGTCAGTGGAATCAGCTGCCCAGAGAGGGGGTGGAGTCCCCATCCCTGACTGTGTTTCAGAGTAGATTAGATGTGGTGTTGAGGGATCTAGTGTAGGGGAGAACTTGTAGAGTAGGGCTGATGGTTGGACTTGATGATCCCAGGGGTCTCTTCCAACCTAAATGATTCTATGATTCTATGATTCTAATTGATTTTTTTTTCCCTCCCATAATCTGCTGTGAGATTGCTGGAGAGACAGTCCTGTGCAGAAATCCCAGTTTTTATTCACAGACACAGCTGATGAGCAGTTGCCTAGTTGACAGCCAGCAAGCTATTAAATGCAAGTGGAACTCAATAAGTTAAACCAGTCAGAGTTTTCACTGAGCTGTTACCATCCATGGCAGAGGTTCATGTAGCACCACCAAAACCAAGCCATACAGCGTGAAGATTTGATGGATGCTATTTGATGGGGTGTGAGTATGTGTATGTGGAAAAAGTATCATAAAGCTTTGAGAAACAGAGTGGAACAGTTGAAAATTAAAAACATACATGGAGTAATCACTAGGAATTTGGCTATTAGAAAAGTATTTGAGCAATTTACTGGCTAAATGGAGGCTAGGAGCTTCAACTTTCCCTGTCTGACTGATTCCTGCTATGTTTGAGAAACCAGGGCTTTTCCATACTTTTGCATGTAAACAGGGCTGCATCAGGCATGTGTAGCTCTTTCCTATTTTTCATACTCCTTGTAATACCTCCTGAAGTAGCAGACTATGAGTGCATTTTTCTGTATAGCATGATGAAGAAAAGTTTGGTTTGGTTTCCAAAAAAACTTTGCAGATACTTTCTGTGTATTTCCCTGTCCTGGTCTTCTATGTATGGAGCTAGGAAGGCATCCCCAGCTCTTGTTAATCAAATGCATTTTTGTCTTTGAGTACTTTTTTTGCATGCATGCCTACCGAAACATTGAAGTACCTCTAAATCTTTTTGTTTCACTTCTGCTCCCTTTAACCTATAAATGTTTTATAGTCCAGCACCTGGAGTAAACTGTGGTCAAAGATTTCATCTCATTTAAAATAAGAAGAAAGAGAACAACCCACAAAAAAAATCCAAACCAACAAACCTGGCTAACAATACAAGTGAAGAGTAGACTGCCATGACTGGTGTGTAGGTTTGCCATAGTATGTAGGATAATTAGTCATCAAGGTAGAGGGTGTGTGGTTTAAATGGGTGCACACTTGAACAGATATCTAATGTTACTATTCTATCCTATAATTTATTCGATGCTTAATGTAGAGTTCTCAACCAAATTTTTTGAGATTGACCTTCCACTGTGATTTTGTTGCCTAATGTATAACTTTAGCATTCTTTTGTGCTCAGGCATACAATTATTCTAAGGAAAAATAGTCCTGTCTTTGCTGCATGCTTATTATAGATTCTTTTGTTCTGTTTTTATGAATTTCCTGTCTAAAACTCATTAATCATAAAAGCAGACCAACAACTACCAAAAAGCTGTAATGTTAAATTAAGTTTACTGTAGTGAAGCCAAAAATAAAAGGACTAGTTTGTGGGAGTACAACATAAAAAAGATTTATGTGATAATGGAAAAGACCTGTGAGCAAGTGTTAAGAGACCATTGTGCATATGATTCTGCACTTGAGAGACATCCATTTCCCTCTTGGTAATTCTGGGAAGAGAAAGAATCCAAGCATCGTATTTTCAGCAAGGTTTTATATCCTATTATGATGAGCAGGGGTCATTGCTTGGAGAAATAGGAGTAGTCAATCAAGAGCACAGAGTAGAAAGCAGGTCTGAAGCTACCCTCAGCACCTGCGGCGATGTGTGCTGCTGAGCGGATGGCTGGTCAGAGAGGAGCTGTGAACGGGAAAGCATAACGTTCTTCACCAGAGGGGCTTAAGATCTGGGATTTGATTTGGTATGTCTGAAAAAAAGGGCAATTTTGCAAAATTTAGACCAGGTTGTCATTTCAAAGATTGAAAATACAGATTCTTATACTTAGGCCCAAATTTAAATCTGAGCCAGATGCCAGAGAAAAATCTAGGGGTGGAGTGATAGATTTGTGGTGCTAGGTGAATCATGTGTTTCCCTTGTCCATCCATGCCCATCTACCTGAAAGTACTTCTTAATTCCTCCTCTGCTTGAGATAACAAGGGAAAAATCCAAAATTTTCTGTGTTTGGTCTCTAGACCTGTGTGAGATCTAGGCTTCTGTCTGGCATGGCAGAGACTTTCTTGTGTCCTAGCAAGAGCTACAAATATCTTTTAATCAGTAGCTATGATGATCTTGCCTGCCTTTTTTGAAGGTTAAACATTCCCATGAGAATATCATCCTGGAAGATTTTCTGATGCAATACGGAGCTTGCAGAATTAAATATAATGAGGAGGCAAATTATAATATATGGGATAGTGTCCAAAGGCGAAGGTGTCCATAGGAAGAGTGAGCAGTTACCAATTCAAGGTTGCATGAAATCTGTGACAGATAAAACCAGAAAGGAAGAGGTGATTATATCAGCAGTGTCCAATCTTTGCAAAAGAGGAGAAAAGAGAGAGAAACTAATTGTAAAGAGCAAATGGTAAAGGATTAGTAACAAGCATTTTACGGTACTTAATAAGTATTTAATTGGTTGCCCACTATCCTAGGATGAAATGGGTACAGATAAGTCAAAGTGAGGTTTCTGCTAAATTGGCATACACAAGATGAGGTTTTCCTGTGATTAATTTAGATTATTTATATCTATTGCAATTATCCTGTGTGTTGAGATTACTTTCATCTAATTATTTATTGAACATCACACGATGCTTAGAGGCATGTATCAAGGTTCCCGTGTTACAGAAGGTAGGAAATTGGAAACTCTTTCATCTTAACTCAGAGTCTAACTGCAGCAACAACTAACCAATAGGACAATGTTAAAGAGATTATACGAAAACTTCTAAACAGTATTTGAAGAGAGATAAGTAATACCATTCAGGAGATATGCCAGGACAGTGTGCAGTAGGCACGTTCTTCAGACAGCCCAAAAATAATGATGTAGAGTGTTTGAAACGCATCCGTCATGCTTGCTGATGGATCTTCTGCATCTCCTAGAGACCTGTGCATTTCCTCCTCATTTCCCCAATGATAGAATGGCAGCACAAGTTCCAGCTTCCATGCTTTATGCTCCACTGGCATTTCCTAATCTACTGATGTGTCAAATTCTGCTTCTCTTCACTGCAGCTGTTCGACTTCCCTCCACTCATGGTGACCACACAAACTCCTCTGGCTCTCTCAGGAGCAGAGATGCAGCAGGATTTTTTTTCCCCCAGGGCTGGCATTGAAGCACAGTGTAAATGAGCCAGGGTTTAAACTGCTACCACAACCATTTTACAGGGTTGGCAGCATGCTCATCCCACTGAGAATCCCCGTGTAACTACCCCCCTAAACTACTGGGAGCGAAGCTGCTGCTTAAAGCAGTCAGCTGCTGCAATCTCGCTGTCACGTCACAAATATTTGTACAGGACTCCTAACTACTGTGAATCTCACAGCTCAGTATGTCAATGATTTTGTTTATTCCACCCTCTTTGTGGCATTTACTAAAATGATGAACTTCTTACCCGTTTCTAATTCTGAAATGAGCCATGATTCCCAGTGGCCCCGGCACCCTGGGGCAGAAAACTTCTACTAAAAAGGCAGGAACTGTGTAACAGACATGTTTTAATCATGTTCTTCTCATGCAGCCCATACACATTTATTTGAATATAGTCTTCAAAAATCCATGCAAACATAAAACAGATTTTTTTTTAAATTTTTTAATTTTATTTTACACTCTATGTTTCTGTCAGGCCAAGAAATATCCTTACTTCTGGAAAGTGAAGTCCCTTATGTTTAACTAAGCTACCTCTGAAGCTTTCTCAACAGTGGCCTCTTTCAGGCTTGTACCAGACAGATTTTTTCCATCTGTGGGAATAGCTAATGCACTGGGTTGCTCTTGTCCCTTCATAGCCAAAGATTGCTATTAGATGGATGGTGAATTCTTCATAGTTCCTGATCTGTTTTTTTTTTAGGAGGGATCTTCTGCAGGCTTGTTTTATGTCTAACCGGTATTTCTCTCTCGCCATTTATTTTCATGATTCTTTGCAACCTTTCATCACTTCTTCCTGCCCTTCCATCGCTTAATCTCTTTTCAGCACTTGTTTTCCCTCTTTTCTGTCTTCTGTTTCTCAGCATTACTCCTATGTACACCTCGCAAATAATTTCTGGACTGAATTAAACCTTCTTCCCCAGTTGCAATTACTGAAAAAATATATATTTATTTAGAAGAATATGGCTAATGATGTCTGTTTCTATTAAAAAAATCATAATTTCCTTGGGATAATAAGAAAACTGCTGACACATCCTTAACTATAACTCATAAAATAAATCTCTTCAGCGATGGTAGTAGGATGATTCAATCAGGGAGCTGTTAGACAGAAGACCTGACTTCAGTTTCTATGACCTTGAGCAAGCCTGAGCCTCCCTGAAGCCTGGCTTCCCATTGCCTCATGCCTTGTAATATCATTTGCCTTATGAAAAACCACTGGGACGTGGCATGATTCAACTGTCTACCTTGAGGTCAGATTACAGGGGTTTTGCATAAAGTACAGAATTAGTCTGGTTTAGTCCTTATTTGTAAATTTAAGACAGTAATACTGAAGTCTGCAGAGCACCTGTGATCCCTAAATAAATGCTGAGTGTTTTTATGATCCCATTTCAAGAGGGATGCATATTCATAGGGTATTTTTTGTGTGACATTCCTGCAGTACTGAATAGCATTTTAAGATTTGCAGTGTGCTGAAAATAATTGTTATAAATACGTTGCTATGTTTTTCAAGATTGTTTAGCATTTATCAGGCATAGCCAGTTCAGGACAGAGGTAGTAATTTGAATGTGATGGTAACATAAATGAGGAAATTAATCTACTTGCCCCAAGTGGAACAGGATTACTTTCTGCTGCAGTTGCTGGATCTACAATTTACAGGTTTACAATCCTATTCTCAGGTCTTCAAACAATATTTCCAGTCTGGACACTGAGACAGTATTCAGGGTTGACTTTAAAATGCTCTTCTTTTAAAGGAGATACTAAGTCTACGTAAGAGGATATTGTGGAAAGATCTGGTGAGGGAAGTGCCTCAGGTGGCACTGATGGATTGTAGAGTGTTTGTCTTGCAAAGCTGGGTGCCAAAACTGGACAACTGGTAGTTTCTAAAAAAGCTGTGCCTTCACTGTAACTATGACTACAGGAATCAGATCAGTTTCACTGGGAATAAGCAAACATCTCCTGTCAGTTTAAGATATTAAATGCACTGGTGGTGTTCTTTAATGCTGATATATGTCCTGTTTGTCTCATTCAGCCATACCCGTGAACCAACTTTTTTCTACTTTCTGTCACTGTTTTCTGTGTTTAAGTGCTTTTACAGTTTGTTTGTGATGCAGTGCAGGCAGGCATAAATTAGTGGAAGTTTGGCTAAAGGTTCGAGTCTCTTCAGGAGAATAATAATGTCTCACACTTCCTTCTTTCTGTGGGCTCTAGCAAAGGCAATGGTTCTCTTACTTGCTGCAGCTGAAGGGTTGAGAAATGCATTTCTGCTCTGCAAGGTGCTATAACATGGGAGTAGGAGATTTGGGCCTCAATTTTTAACATCTTTGCTATATAGAGCTCGGGGATACAGGGTTTCTGCTGGGCTTTGGGATGGCAAAACCCAAAGGCTTCTCTGAAACTCTCCCACACTGTATATTGCTGCAAGGTCCAAGTATAACTTCTCACTTGACTTAAGCCAAGACAAAGTCTATAAAACTGTCCTTTCTGAAATAAAATGCCATTCAGGAGGTAATAATGTTCCATTCTAATATTGCTTGGTATATTGTTAGACCATTTTAAAACCACTTGTGAGTTGTACTCTGCCATTAGATCTCAAAATTTTATGTGCATGTAGATGATTTGGTGTCTCCTGTTTAATAGCTTTGGGAATTCTGAAGAGGTTATAGGATTTCTCCTTTACAGATGTGGAAACAGAAAGATGCAAGTGACTTGCCTGGGAAAGAAATTAGAGAAATTTAATAATATGCCACTTGTCTAAGCCAGACTCTGAGCTTGAAGCACAAAACTACTGTTTTTCCTCCTAACGAAATAATAAATTATTTAAATCAAATCTTTTTTAATACTTCAGGATAAAGTATGGGCTTATGAGAGGGCTATCAATAACATAAATATTATCAGTAGTCAAATATATGAAAGCTTGGTTTTGGAAAACAAAACAAAACAACCAACCAGAATGTCAATATTGCCAGAATGAAGAACTGAAATTTGGGAAGTATTTTCAATGGTAAAGTAGTTATTAGATTTGAACAAGGATCAAGTAGATTTTTACACTTTTTGGTGTTGTTGTTGTTTTGGAAGATTTAATAGATGAACACAGAATTTGATAAAATATTCAGCAATACCTCTTCTAATACTAAATATGTGATTTATAAGATTAATTTCATAATAACTTTATAGAAAGCTAATCTGTGATAATAACAAAAGAAGTTTTAAAGCTTTTCTGTTTTGAACTATATCCTTAAAAATTTATACTTGGAAACAAAGACGGGAACTGAATTTACATCTTGGACCTTAATTTTAGATACTCTGTTGGAAAGTATTTGTCCCATTTTTCTGCGTAATTCATAGAATTCACTTATTATTAACATTTATCTATTTTAAACCAATTAATGTGTAAAACATGACTGGGTTGGGATAAGGTCAGAAACATTTATCAATACTCTGAAAATTGCTGAAAAAATTCTGTCCAACTCACAGATGAAAATAAAAGACTTGGAAAAGAGTTGATGGAAGTAAGATAAGGAAAAACAAATGAAATTAAGGGAAGTATTTTGTTTAAATTGTGAGCTACTTAAATGTAGTTTTTAAAAGTATGTCATGGTTTACTTGTAAAAATAATAAATACTCCAATTAAAATTAATATTTAAATTGAGAAACTTGTCAAAAAATGCATTGGAAAACAGTGTCTGTGCCACTTCAGCATTTTCTGACCAAAATTTATTTTTTCTGAAAGTGCCCTGGCATTTTAATAGCCAGTAAAGTGCCAGAACCTTGTACATTTTTTTTCTCTGAGAGATGGTAAATTTTTGACTTCCATAATATTTATAACTCTGGGTTTATCTCAAAGCTATAATGTATTCTCTTTACTTATAGTTTTTTTTTTTTTCTCTCTGTGGGATTCTTTGATTCCTTAATAAGAGGATTATCCTCTTCCCCCTTTTTTAAAAACAAAACCTAAGATGATAAGAGGCAAATTCATTAGGCTGATGCTCACAGTCTGCAGGTGACACTGCAGTGGTTTGTGGTTTTCTTTTTTCCTGTATTCAGTGGTCCATGATTTAGGTAGTTGTCAGGTTGGTTTTGGGTTGGTTTTTTTTGGGTGTGTGCTGTGTGTGGTTTCATAACACACTGGGTTTCATTTGTGGTGTTTTTTTACCCTCTTTTGTGTGGAGAAACTACTGTAGTTTGTCAGTGACTGAGGTTGGACACTGCTGTTTCTTAATACTACTGTGCCACCTGCCACCTGCTAAGTATCACCCAGGTAGAAACCAGAGGAAGGCTAAACCTCCAAACGTTCATGCTAGACACCAAGTTTAAAAATCACCAGGTGAAGTGCTGTCATAACCCAAGAGTCCCCCTTTCTGCCTTCACTGCAGGTCAGTTAATAACCTTCTGGTAACAAGGTTATCCCTGGAGAACACTGAGGTTGTAAACTGGCAATGACAGCTTTTATCAGAAAGTGAAAAAAAAAAAAAAAAAAAGAAGTCTATTCTCAAGGCTGTAGCCATTTTTCAGTACATCTTAGAAAGGTGACGAATAACATGAGAATACACAATAAAATTTCAGTCCACTTTTTAATCCAGTAAACATATGTTGATTTCTGCACAGTAAGATCTTACTGTGCTTTCTCCCTGAAGGGTTTGAGTTTCCAGTTTGCTGGAAACTACAGAAATCAGGAGAAACCCCCCAATTTAGGCTTGTCCAGCTCTCTCATAGTATATTATAGGGCAATCAGGGTACTCCAGCTTGATGACCTTTCATCTACAGCTGTTGTTTAACAGTGGGCAGAGCTGCAATCTGGGATTTCATGTGTTTTTAGTATTGATTTTACAGATAGGGAGAACTGCAGTAACAACCTGGGGAGGTCTGGCATCACTGTGACCTGGTTTGCTTTTATTCCTTATGGCTCTAAGCAAAGCAGTCAGTTCCCGGGAGTGATGGGCTGCTGGAAACGGTGTCTCTCTCCCCACTTTGCTTGTGTGAAAGCCCTGAAAAAGTGTTTCCCTGGTGTAACTGCCTCTTCCTCCAGCTTTCCTTTCCAGCTTATTTCCACTTTATCCTCCCACTCTTCCAGTTGCAGGTTGGCCTGGAGGGGGCTTTTCCTGGCACCCTCACCCCAGGATCAGCAGCATTGGGCTCAGCCTGTATCACTGGGCAGCCGTGCACAGGTACCACTAGTGGCTGCAGCACTGGGAGCCGAGGGAGCCGCATGTCAGATGCAAAATTGCATATCAGATGCAATTTTGGTCATGAATCACCTCAAAATGGTGCTCTGTTCTCATAACTTGTTGTTTCTTCAGACAAAGAAACGTGCAGGCATTATCTTGTTCAAATGTCTATTTAAATTCACTTTTTCCCTTTCTAAAGCTCTAGGGGTACCATGGTGATGGGTGGTTTCCAAATACCAAAGATAATGGTTGCTGTGGTGTTCTTAATCCCCTCGTGATCCTCTTTGTATGAGACTAGTTCTATGTGAAGAACCTGTGATCCAGACTAAATGCTCTCCATGTCAAAGGAATGACAATACGGGAAGTAGTGATGTCTCATGGGGTTGAGTTGGTGACTGATGTCAGTACTCCAGGCTTCTAAAGCTATGTCACCAGATGTCTTTTTATTCCTGGGTGTGCTTTTTCAATCTAAAAGACTCTGTGTAAATGGGGTTCTCTCACGTGAAGGAGATTACTTACCAACTATTTCAGAATACGGCATATTGTCAATATCTGTTTATCATGTATAATGGTGGGTATGCAATATTTATAATGTTTCCATAAGGATTACTGTTGGGAATAGTGGAGTCAAAACCAATTGCCACAGCTGCTACTTAGAAAAGCCAGCTCAGTTACCAAACCTTGGTTGGAATAACCTAGCCCCACCGGTGTTGGAAGTGTATTACCCAGTAAACACAATGCAGTTGATACCTATTCGAAGAGACCTCGCTTGTTTCAAAAGTCTCAGGAGACAAAATAAGTTATTTGTGTGGGTGAATCACTGAACAAAAGATAAGCCATTTGTTATCTGAAGTAACAGGGCAGCATATGTTTCACTGCAGTGTGGCTGGCAGCCTAGAGCCTTGAAAAATGTGTTCTTCTCTTCAGGGGGGCATAGGCATCAACTTCGTGCATCTCAAGAGGTGTTAAAACAGCATCTGATGAGTCAAGTTGCAATCAAATGAACCTTGCTAGGAAAGAGCAAGGAAAACATTCAAAATTTTGGCAATTTTACCTTTGCCATTTTTAATCAGAGAAAATCTTCTGCAGTTTCTTGCAACTTTTCTTGGACTTTAAAATAAAGAAAGATGCCCTGAGCTATTTTTTCTCTCTCACACAGTTACTTTGAAATTTTAACCTTAGAAGTGAAAATAAAATAAAAAGTTAAAATACAGTTTGTATTTTTGTTTCTGTTCTCTTACCCGTTAAAAATTACTGAGTCAGTCACCCGAGGGGAGACCTGTGGAACCTGTCTTTATTCTGGAAAAAAAATGTCAATTTGTATTTTTACCATTTTGAAGAACACTCTGACTGCCAAACAAGAGTCAATTCTGCAGATGTACACAATCCTAACTTATCATGTTTGTGTTCAGATATGCTATGCCATCTGCCTTGATGGTTGTAAGAAGCTTATTACATGTAACCCTCTGGGTACTTTAGAGTTTGTGTTTTGTGGTAGAAGATATCAGTGATGCCCACAGTTTTAGCACCCTCACTCTGGTAAAGAAGAAAAGATGGTAATCATTACAGACTTTTTATGCCCAGAAGCTTGCAAATACTGTGGAAAATAGTCAGTCCTTGTACAAGATAAAGCTGGAAGGTATGTGAAATGGTTTTCAAAGACCATGTTTTCCAGAAGGTCAAGCAATTTCAACACTAGCACTAGCCAAGGATGAAGGATTTCATTTGCTGGTGGTGAAAGCAGCATGGTCGAAAGGGGACTGCATCAAAAGAAGTTTGACCATCAGGTTGAAGGAGGTGATTCTGCCCCTCTCTTCTGCTCTGGTGAGAACCCACAAGGAGTACCGCCTCCAGCTCTGGAGCCCTCAGCACAGGAAAGACACAGACCTGCTGGCTCACATGCAGCCAGCTATACCGACTACACCAATACCCCCAGGTCCTTTCCTACGAGACAGCTCTAATCACTGTTCCTCAGGCCTGTAGAACTGCCTGGGGTTGTTGTGAGCCAAGTGTAGGACCCGGCACTTGGCATTGTTGCACCTCATACTATTGGTCTTGGATCCAGCCCATCAAGATCCCTCTGTAGGGCCTTCCTACCCTCAAGCAGAGGGCTTACATGCTTTTGGTTTGATCTGTAGTTCCATTATGCTGTCTAAAAGGTGTGTGGTAAAGCATTTCACAGCAGAGCCTGAACAGCTGACTCTACTCTAGAGGGGCAGGGAAAAAGAAACCATGTCCTGCCCAGATTCGACTGGCAGAGTTTGGAAGCAGAGGTTGATTCCACAACAGCTAACTGTGGATGGTTCACTGGAAAAGCCTGTATGGAGTATGGGAGTATGACATTCATTAACAGATAAGCCAATAGCCATGTTGATAGCAAAGGCTCAGAGTGTCCTGATCTTCTGGAGTAATTAACAGCTTCATCGCTTGAACATGTCCACCTAGTGCTATTGTGAACCAATCATCTCTTTTGATGCCATGCAGTACTATTGAATATCCATTTAGAAGCAATTACAGCGTCAGGTAAAGAGTTAGATAACTTAGAGACCTGATCCTGTTTATGTTTTGCTTGATCTCAATCAAATGTGCTATGCTTAGTTTCCTACCGTATCCTTTACATGAATTTATCAGTACTAGTGCTTGCTGAACAGGGAGTAGGCAAATGGAAGGAAATGTCTTGGATGGGAAGCTTCTAATTTCTGACGATTTTTAACCCCAGAATACATATTTCCTCACAGAAGTCATGCTTATAATGGAAATTATGAAGGATTTAAAGAAACCCTTTCATCTTTTTTCTTCCTGCCATGTTGAGAAATTACTACTCAAATTGTAAAGAGTGACCTTTACTTCATTCAGAAAAAAAAAGGAAAATTAAATCAATCAGTATAGATTGTTTCAGTATAGGTTGGCTAAAACTGCTTAGTTGTGCCATGCCTATTACATCATGGGGAAATTGTTACATTTGGAAGGCTAATAATTGCCTTGATGAATGATACCCTATTTTGTTAGTATAGTTCATGCTGTTGCATGTTTACTGCAATTATGAAGGTAAATGAGTGATTTGTACACATGACATTGCATTCTGTTGACATCTTTATATCAATACTTGGCCACATTCTCAGGGGCAGTGGTTCAACTGGTTTATAAGTGACAGTGATTATTTGGTAACTTTTTTGATATTTTTACTTTTTTTCTTTTTTAACTTTCCACAGCTGTAAGCAACATAGAAGAGTGTCAAAGGCAGTGTGTTGCTCCCAGTGCTACTATATGAGCTGACCTAGGGAAACTGGTGACTAGCTGAATATTGTTTAAAAAAGAAAAAAAAAAGTAAAAAAGAAAAGAAAAAGTAAATTAGGTGCCTGTACTCTTCAGGATGTAAGAGAAGGGGCGTTTATAAAAATATTGATGTATTTGCTATGTTTACTTGTGTCACTTTATTCACTCATCACCCTTCTCAAAGCCTAAACCTTTGCCACCAGAACGTGAGTGTTGCAAATACTTTCTTAATTGTTCTATACACTATGAGTAGCTTTACTATCAAATGATGTCCTTGTGATACAGAATATAGCTAGAGATGTATGATGTGCAATATAAACATGATAAGAAGCGTCACTAGAGCTCATCCTTGATTAAGAATTTATTTTACGCGCCTCTTAACAAGGATTGACCGGATCACAGGCCATTTCATTTAGGAGGCTGTATGTGAGAGCTTTGTTGATTTTTAATTTTCCTCCATTGATTTTTAGCATCCAGAGAGCACTTGTTCTCTAATGGCACTCCGTGTTGGTGTTTGCTTGCAAATTGAAGTAAAAGATAAATGGCTTTCAGGGTAATACCTCTCCAAGGGCTTCTACTTGAGGGCTGGTGGCTTTTAGCAGAGCTGCAGTGTGTTTAGAAAAGTTCTGTGCTCAAACAAAAGCATTCCTGAGCCTCCGAGTGTGGTGAAATTGTTTTAGGCCTGGTGTGACAACAATCTCTAAGTGATTTATAAATCTTTACAAAGAATGGCCCAATTTGCCCACATTTTTCTATGAAAGTGAAATGCTCTGTATTTTTCCTAATAGAGATTCAAATGTTTTCCTTGCACATGTTTTTCCTCAGCAAACAATTGATTTTTCAGTAAAAGAATGGGAGAATAGCTGCTGGCATTTGAAAACTTATGAACAAGTATGTGTACTAAAATGCAGTAGTTTTTTGCGTGTGCTAAAGGTTGAAAGTTTTGGCCTGTCTATTGGAAAACAATATTTTGAAACATTAAATTTCAAAATCTTCGCTTGCTTAGGGATATTAAGCTCACCTATAGTGTAAACTTGCTTTATATTTGGATATTTCAAGCCTGCTTGTACACTGTTGCTGTGATACATCATTGGACTGTGTAACAGTGTTCTGTCTAGTAACCATAACTAGTGAAAGTGTCCTGTCTAGAACCCATTGCCTTCTCAGACCAGGCTTCACTATTTGGAAAGACGTGTCCTTACTCTAGGCTTGAGTTATAAAGCCATGGAAAAGGGGTGGGAGGCTCTTGGAGTTCCAGGGAGATGATCCTGTGGGTGATCCCCCCATATCCCACAGCTGCTGGGCAACATCTCTTCCCATTGGCGTCTGTGGAAGTGATTGTTGTTCGTTGCCTCAGAAAGTCCCATTTGTGTCTCAGATAGCTTTATGCAGCATGTACTTACAGACTGCAGTATGTATTGTCAGACATTCAAATTGTAAAATTGAGCTAATACATATTTTTAAGAGAGCTCAGTTATTAAACATATGCTGCTTACATAACATCCATGTATGTTTTTTCTTGATGAGGCTTTCAGCTTTTCAAGTGTCCTGTAAAATCAGTAAGAATTTGGCTTAAGGATCCCATGATACATTTTTGTTACTCTGCTTCTTATGCCACATACATTGAGCTTAATTCAAGCAGGTTCAGCAAAGGTCTGGAGTAAGTTATGCATTCACGTGTCTGGATCAGTACTGAAACAGCTTAACAACGTACTTCATTAGCATATAGGTCTGAGAAATTAGAGACTAAGTCTGAAATGGTTGACAAGTGGCTAAATATGAGCCAGCACTGTGCCCAGGTGGCCAAGAAGGCCAATGGCATCCTGGCTTGTATAAGAAATAGTGTGACAAGCAGAAATAGGGAGGTGATTGTCCCCCTGTACTCAGCACTGGTGAGGCCACACCTCACCTATTGTGTCCAGTTCTGGGCACCTCAACACAAGAGAGATATTGAGGGTGTGAATGAGTGCAGGGGAGGGCAATGAAACTGGTGAAAGGCCTGGAGCATAAATCTTATGAAGAGCGATTGAGGGAGCTGGGACTGTTTAGTTTGAGGAAGAGGAGGCTGAGGGGAGACCTCATCACTCTCTACAACTACTTGAAAGGACATTGTAGAGAGGTTGTGCTGGTCTCTTCTCACAGGTGATTAGCAATAGAACAAGAGGGAATGGCTGCAAGCTGCAGCAGGGTAGGGTTAGGCTGGACATTAGGAAAAAAATGTTCACAGAAAGAGTGGTCAGTCACTGGAATCGGCTTTCCAGATTGAGTCACCGTCCCTGAATGTGTTTAAGAGCCTAATCTAGATGTGGTATTGAGGGATATGGTGTAGGGGAGAACATTGTAGAGTGGGGCAGATGGTTGGGCGCAGTGATCCGACGGGTCTCTTCCAACCTGAATGATTCTATGATTCTATGAAATGGAGTTACAAATGCCTTTTCCTGTTCAGCTACTGTGTCATTTTTTGTCCTCAAAACAAGAATTAAGGGAAGTCTTTTTTACAGTCCCCTCGGCCTGCAGAGTCCAGCATCTGCCAGAGTTTCACCAAAGCTGAAGAATGGAGACATGAATTTGTGGTTGGTTTCTGTGTTCCGCTTCAGCAGAAGTTTAAACTGTTCATGTTTGGAATTAAGCGTGTGGATGATGCCGTTGACTTCAGTTCAGTGCATAAGGTTAAGCATTTGCACAATTGCATTTGGGAACTGGGGAATAAAATAGAATGCACAAAACCTCATCTTTACCAGAGGAGCAGGACAGTAATGTCTGCATATGTTAATTAATAAATGAGAAGAGGAGTTTTTTTCCAAGCAAACGAAGTCACTGTTTTATAGCAAAGTGCAATTTACCTGAAACCTTCCCTTAGCTCTTTTTTAAAATGCATAAGTTGCTGATGGCTGTGTGGGCCACAGGGCTCACAAAAATCTTTAGCTGGAGGCTTTGTTTCAAGCTTGTGGGGCTTTTCCTTCTCAGTAGCCAGGCTTATTGCATCAGATGTGCTTTTGTTTTCTTTCTTCAATGCAGCTTTCAGGGTGACCTCTGCCAAGATAAAAGGACTAAAACCACTGTGGATTTTCCTGAAGCAACATCTTCAGCAGCAGTGGGGCAGTTCATTGCTCTGAAAGGAGCTGCATACTCCAGAAAAGACGCCAAACCAGATGATAGCAGACCTGACAGAGATCTTGCTTTTCTCTGGCCCTCTTGTATTGCTTGTGAGCCAGGGCAATGTTAAATCTTAAAATATAGTAGTATAGGTTATGACTATAGCAATGAGTGGGAAAACGCATTGTCTTGTTTTTTCCTGGGGAATTTAAGGAATTGTTGTATTGTAATGTTGTTACATTTCTGGTTGGCTGTTTGTTGGTGGATCTTCTGGAAGAGCTTGAATTCTGGGTTGTATCCTCAGTGCATGGCTCAGTGCCGTTTAAACTCAGGCAAATCAAATGTCAAGGGGTTTGAAATGCTGCCAATAGTAAGGGGTGACTTTAAGCTACTGTTACGAGAAGTACCACTGAAGAAGGGAAGACCATGAGGGTTTGGATCATGCTGAGGTGCCACAACTGCTTTGTAGTGAAGAGTGATGTATATGCTGAGGATTCACCCCACGGCCTGGTTTCCTTGTCAGTGAGTTTAAATATGGTTTTAGGCCACCTCAGAGCTCCAGAAAAGGATCTTCCCCCTTTCCCTTGCCCCTAAAAAGGGATAGCTGCAGGTTGGGCTCAAAGGAGCTCTTGTCAAAAAGAGAAAGGTATATCCACCAAATAACTGAAGGACAAAGTTACAAACCCATGGGACATTAAATGGAGTATGTCCTGCTGATTCTTTGGTTTGGCTTTGAAGTAAAGCCTGGTACAGCAGCTTTCCCTCAAGAGAGGTGGTGCTGCCTGTTGCCTGGAATGGTGTGAATGAGGCTGGCTGCTCTGCTCATGCTGTAAGAGGTCGTTAGAGATCCAGCAGTTTTTGGTGAGAGGGTAGGGTAGTGTGTCTTTAGCTTTGTGTGGCTGTGAATGACTAAATTGCAAGTCAGGGAGTAGAGAAATGAAACCTCCATCTCATGTGGAAGTGGCAAATAATGGTCTCTATTGTGAAGGTGACTTTTTGTTTACTTTTGTTGCAATAAAAGGTAGGAGATTTTGTAAGCAATATTAGACCATTTTGCAATCCATAAATCAATCCATATTCTTTGAAATGAGGGTGGAGGCAGAGGTATTATGTGTCTGTTTATCAGCAATGGATGCCCTGGAGTATTTATTGGGAAACAGGTAGGGCAACTATTAGGGAATAGTCTTGGAATATGGAATAAGACTCAAATGAATAAAATAGTGAATATTCTTCTTAATACTTCTTTTTAATAAGATGCCTAACAAGGGAGTTGAGGGAGTGCACTGGTGTGGTTTGAAACTGAAAATCAAGCATTTTTATGGAAATAAGCTCATTAAAACTGCCTGTTATGGGAGTGCGATTGTTTTTCTATGAATGTGGTATTTGTTCAATAATTGAAATATGTTTCTTAAAAGGAAATATACTGGCAGTTTTGGTTTTTTGGTTATGTTATCCATAAATGCCATTTATAAGTAGACTGGATACCTTGACCCAGAAAACTTGAAACACTTCTACCTGCTTTATACTGGTCTGGTACTGTAATCAACCTGCAAAATAAAGGTTTAGTTTATTAATTGGGTAAATTACTGATGTGAATCAGTAAGTAGGCATGTGGTTCTGCCCCACAGCATGTATGGATGTTGATGAACCAGACTCAAATTGCTTTAAATACCTTCTATGAATTACTGATTTATTTTACAATGTATTTAAACAAACAAACAAACAAAAATTAAAAATAATTTATTTCTCTTTGAAACTTTTCTTAGATCTTAAACAATAGTCCTGGCTATCACCTTGGCACACAGGTTTGGGGAAGCCGCTTGATTACTTATTGTAGTTACACTTTCATCTTTTTAAACTGTGGTATTAATAGTTCAATTTTACAGAGTGCTACTTAGTTCTTATTTCCACCACACAGAGTGACAGCCTTGGCTTAGGGAAGTCTGTGCAATTTATTCCAGGTTCAGTGCTCAGTCTCAGGACTCAGCATGACGTGTCTGCTCCCTATGGGACATGGAGCTGGGAGCTGACGGGGGATCCTGCGGCCAGTGGGGCAGGGACAGTGATTGCCAGGCACATCCAGTGTGGTAAGACGATGGTCAAGGGGGTCAGCCCTGGCTGTGGTCTCCCCATAGAGCGTCTGGGAGCCTCTTTCTTCCTCCCATGCCAAAATTTTCACAAATATTTTCAACCCAAGTTATCTGTTCTGCTAATCCCATCAATCATCCCAGGCTGGTCTGTTTGAGCAGGAGGCTGGACTGGAGACCTCCTGACGTCTGCTGGACTTCTGGGGTTACGGACTGTCACACATGTTCAGAATTCGGTTTCGTGGTTCTTCCAGTCAGAGGTTATGATTTACTTAATGTGGTTTTACTTTGCATGTCCAGTTGTTTAACTTGAATTCAAAACTGCTTAAGATTCTTTTTTGGGTAAGATGAACAGTTTGAATTGGGCCATTTATGTATACAATCTGTTTATATATTGCAGGGTTAAAGACACCATGAGAAAGGAAAATGCTATGAAGCATGCAGTATAAATACTTGAAATAGATCCTCTGAATCTTGAAGTCACAAATTT
This sequence comes from Jacana jacana, assembly GCA_013400555.1. NCBI lineage: Eukaryota > Metazoa > Chordata > Aves > Charadriiformes > Jacanidae > Jacana > Jacana jacana. Next base: position 23,827 of record VZTM01010501.1, on the reverse strand, counting down.
CTCACTGCTCGCTGTACAAAAGTGTGTTGGTTCAATCCACCGCTTGGCCACAGACCCCATCTTAAACATTTATTTCTCATTTCCTTGATATCCTTTCCCTTTTGTAAGTATCTGAACTAGACTTTTCAAAATCGTAGCATTTCTTCCCTCCCCTTCCCCTGATGGGACAAAAGATTGCTCCTATTGTGGCCCCCTGGAACCCAAGTGAGACAAGAATCAGGGCCTTGTTAGGCTGAGAGTGTCCCAAATTCTCCAGGGATGGGAACCCGTGCTGTTGTAAGCAAGATGACCCAAGTTCACTTGGTTTTGTTGCATTATGTATATTGATATTGGTTCTTTTGTCACTTGGCTGACTTGTCACTTAACAACTTTCCTGTTTTGAAGTCTAGTGGCGTGCTGGAGACCAGTTGAACCCAAAGAGGCACTGGTGATCTATTGTGTGGGAGTTAAGGGTGTCTGAAGCTGTGGTTTGCAATTCAGTGAATGCTGATCAGTTCCTGTGCAGATGCCATTAGTTATGGTTCCCCTTTAAGCAAAAGGTTTGCAGTGCCTTTGTACCAAGTTCATTGGTGAAAGAGAAAGACAGTACTGTGCACATGGAGTATTCACCCCCTCCCAGAGCAGCCCGCTCTTCTGCAGATCTTTTTCTTTTTCTATTTGTTCCATACTTCGCTGTTTACTGATGGATTTTTTCACCTCTTCCATCTAATTTCAATGGCCATCTGAGTAAAGTGGTTAATACTTTTCGCTTCAGTTTGTTCATTTGAAGACATCAAAGCAACAAATTTGTCTTAAGGTATGGCAAAACAGCATGTGAGGTGCTGGAATGCAGTTTTTCATGGAAAAAGAGACAGAGAAAGGTAGAGTCCATTGAGGAGGGGTCATACCCTATGTGTGACAGCATCAAGGATGCCGAATGCTGATTGCATGCCAATGAGTAGACCATGTTCTCAACCTGTAGTTTCTTAGGCATACATCCTCTCTGTTAGTACGTGAACTGCTGGGTCTTTGCCTGTTAACACAAGGTATTGAAGGTAGACTTGAACAGTACACTTTTTTTTTCCCCCCGAAATCTTTTTAAAGCAGGCAATCTGCAGAGTACCTCTAGGCAAAGTATGTTCTCCACAGCCCACTTGGTGACCCCTTTCAGCTCTCCCCATAATCAGTGGAGCACCTATTGATGGACTTTGTGTTGGCATTTTCATCAGGTTTCTGAAGAGGCAACATTGCTGGCTCGATCAATAAAACTCAGTTAGATTTACTGATTACACAATTCTCTTTTCCCGAGACAAACAGCGAGTTTGTAATTGCTCAGCGTACTGTATTTTCTAGCAGCTATATCCAGCCACACCTGTCAGTTTGCATGTGTCACGGGACAGGATTCAGATTGCTTCAGATCTCTTTGTTTTTTTCTCCTACACTGCTGTGAGCTGGTGGACTTTCTTCAGCAGAGAAGCAGAAACACATTTTTAACGTTCTGTGCCTGTCACCGTGGTCCTCGGAGCAGTGACCATAACGTGAAACAAATGTTTTGAGATTTTAAAAGGGTGGATGGTGACAGCTGAGTGTGTTGCCTTAAAAAAGATATAGGTTGTCTCAGTGTAATATACCAATCCTACAAATTAATAATATCAGATGAGATTATCATACATAGTATGTCCAACTGAGCTACGCTCACTGATTTTATTTCTGACTAGAAATGTCATTTTTACTCTTTCAAGACTGTGCTAGGAACTGTGAGGTGCACTGTGTGTCGTTACCTCTACAACTGCATACCTGCTCTTTTCTTGCACGTTGGCAGACATGGCAGTCTGAAGTTGTGGTGTTTTAAGTCTCCAGTACACATCAAAACTCTGGGCTCAGTGTAAGTGTCAGGCCTCCTGTGCAAACTAAATGCCAGTCAAGAAAAACTGATAGTTAAAGTCTTGGAGCTGAAGGTAATTAATTCATCTAATCGAGCCGATCTGGATATCTGCAAACCACTACACTACATGTTAATGGGCAAGTCTCTCAAACTGCCTTTTTCTCCATGGGTTTGGTAAAGCAGTTATTCTCCTTGTTGAAAATGCAGGTCATGCGCGACTTGGAAAATACATGCTAAATAACACAAAACAGTTAAATGAGAACTTCCATTCCCATAATCACATTTTTCCCAGAATTGCTCTTACTTTTTAGTAATCTATTTACTGCTGTAAGAACTGCAATTACAGAGCTAAGGCATGCTTTACTGAAGTACTTCTTAAATAGCTCTGTTAGAGGTATGTCCTTCTTTAATTTGTCTGCCTGCTAGGGAATTACAGCCATTCCCTCACTATTTCCTTTCTTCTGAAGTACAGATTCTCTGTTGAGATGAACAGACAAAGCTTCATTGATAACAACACTTGATTTTCAGACTTGTCATGGCTATGCCTTCTCCTGCACTTTGGCCGTTACTGTCTTGTCATCAGCTTGCATAATTTGTTTTGGTAAATGTAATAGCTTGACCATCCCTCTTGCTGAGTGTGCTAATCTGATCATAGAATCATAGAATCATAGAATCATTTAGGTGGGAAGAGACCCCTGGGATCATCAAGTCCAACCATCAGCCCTACTCTACAAGTTCTCCCCTACACCAGATCCCTCAACACCACATCTAATCTGCTCTTAAACACAGTCAGGGAGGGTGACTCCACCACCTCCCTGGGCAGCTGATTCCACTGGCTGACCACTCTCTCAGTGAAAAATTTTTTCCTAATGTCTAGCCTAAACCTACCCTGCTGCAGCTTGCAGCCATTCCCTCTTGTCCTGTCGCTCATTGCCCGTGAGAAGAGACCAGCACCAATATCTCTACAGTGCCCTTTCAAGCAGTTGTAGAGAGTGATGAGGTCTCCCCTCAGCCTCCTCTTCCTCAGACTAAACAACCCCAACTCCCTCAATCGATCCTCATAAGCCTTGTTCTCCAGGCCTCTCACCAGCTTTGTTGCCCTCCTCTGTACTCGCTCCAGCATATCCCTGGAAGATCTGTAGGAAAAAAAAAGGAAGGATTTAAAGACACTGAATGGCTGGAATTGCCTTCTCTTAGTGGTTATGTCTCTTTTCGAAATAATTTTTATACTCTTGGCGCTTGATTCTCCACTGTCCTGAAACCTGCTTAGTGATTCCTGAAAATGTGGAGAAGCTTCAAGCTCACAAGTACTCCATCAGCTCTGTGACAACACAAAATGGAGGTGGCAGGGAAACAGGGCTGGTTTAACAGAGCAAACAGAAAGCATTTGAGGATCCTAGTACAAAGATGAATAAATGTTCTCAAGGGTAGAAACAGCCTGAGTTTCCTAATGAGTATTTTATTGCATTCCAGGCAACCGTTTCACCAAAGTTATCATCTTTGCTTTCTTTGAAACAGACTGACCTGCAGCTGAACTGTGCTAAGACACAGTTTTAACAGAATTATATCAGCTGTTAATAGAGAGTTAGAAAAAAACTTCTGCTAGATTCACAGCTGGTATAAATTGATGCAATTACATTGTGTTTAGGGGAGCTCTGCTTGTTATGTGAACCTGAGGGTCTGGTGTGTGTGGCTTTTCTGAGGCTCATGTGTAGCTTGCTGCTGCTGTTTTCTCCATGTGCTGTGTAGTTTTGCTTATTGTGAGGTGGTGCAAATATCTAGTTTTAGTCTTAGAGATTCCTCTTTTGGATTTTGAAGAGTTTCCTGAATGTGACCTTCTGCTGCTTCTAATACTTCTCAGCTCTTGAAGAGCAGAGTGTGACAACTGTTTGCCTGGCTGGAGGTGCACCAGCTCTCACTGAGGTAGGCATAAATGTATGTAACGTGTTATTTCACTGCGTAGTGTAAAAGCAATTTAAAGGGTATCTTGTTCTCAATGAGAAACTGTATTGTGACACGTTGAAGAAGATATTTACACATGAGCAGTATCTGCATTGTGGTCTGTGCTGCTGGTTTGCAGGTAGGTAGAAAGGGAAGAATTGGAGATTTCACCTTTTCCAGGTTGCCTGCTCCTTAGGAAAACTATAACTAAAGCTTTTTCCTTTAGCCAGATTCTTCCCCTCTAGAAATCAGTTGGTTGTGGATTTTCTTTAGTATCAGATAATGTCTTTTATGAATAACTTCATCTTTTCAAGTAGTTTTCTTGCAGTTCTATTAAACTGTAAAAATCCTAACAGATGGGTGCTATCTAAGTCTAAAGAGATCTGAAAAAAAATGCTATGCTGATTTTGTCCAAAACTGCATTCTTCAGTATCTATCTACGATAAAGCAATGTCTGTGATAAGTTGATGTTTTTCCCTTGTTATTTTGGCACCGTGAGGCAAGAGCTTATAATATAGGTGCTCTTTGTTAGCCCTTGTTTACTGCTATATGTAGAAGTAAAAGTCTTCAAAAGAAATAAAGGTAAATATATGCTAAAGACATTTTGAACATCACTACTTTTTTGATGTCTAAACTGAGTCATTTTTTCAAATGATTGCTGCTTGCCATTTTCTAAAGTAGAGATTCTCTCCAAGTGGATGTGCTGGAATGAGAGATCAAATCCATTTTGTCTTTGCTTCTTAGGCAGCTTATTACAGCTACAGGGAAGGGCAGCCAAATGTTAACTGACATGTCTCAGGCCACAGATACAAGTTCCAGATACAGCATTAACATTCAGAAAAAATTAGTACCCTTCCTTGGACTTAAAAATTCCAGTGGGGAAAAAACAAACAACCAAATTAAAAAAAAAAAAACCCAATAACTTTTTTTTCTCCCATTGCAATACTTCTATATTTTAGCTTATGGATTTTGTGTGTGTACCTCCATTAAATATATGATTGCCTAAATTACTTCTCTTTCCCAATATATAGTATCTCTTATGACCGAGGGGGGCTATTGCTTGTGTATGAGACAAGTGTATGTATTTCAAGCCTATTTTAATATGGTTTAGCAGGTGGAAGAAGGAGCAGAATTACCTTTAGGTGGTCAGGTACTCCTGGGTGTAGCAGCAGCAGGTGAACTGCTGGCCTCTAGTGGTAAATAGGGAGTAATCTGAGAGTCTATCTCGCTCTGAGAATATTACTTCATGTAAGTTACACCAAAAATTGAAATATGAGTGAGACCGTGGCTGTGCTTTAGTTTCAGTTACATGAATTGTTTTCAGTATGATTCAGATCTTGAAATTAAATACTCTTCATTTGTACTGAATAACATTCAAACTGTGTGTGAGGAATGGAAGAATGAAATTCTTGTAATGAGAGCTAAGGGTAGAGTTATTTTAAGAAAATATGCAGTCAGTGTTTTATAATCTCTATAAAGAGGAAATGCCTCTATCAGGCTGCTTGTGACAGAGAAATAAAAGTTGTTATAAAACATGTAATCCTCTGAAGATATGCTTTGGTTATTTTCTTTTCCAAGTGAATCTGTGGAGAGATATGGCTCTCCCTAGGCTACAGGGGCAGCTTGCTTTCTCTACAGTTAATGAGAAAATAATATAAAGGCCAGTTTGGTGGCCTTTATAGGTAAATGTTGTGTTACAGAGCTGATCTCTGCCTCCCTGAAATGGCAGAAGCCACAGAGGTGCGAGTTGAAACATTCCCTTTTTTAACACTTCACTGAGCTGTGGTTCAGTCCAGCAGGTGTTGCAGTGAGGCTCACATGAGCTCTCCTGATAAAGTTTAGTAGTTCCCACATGGAAATAAGAGCCAAAGCATGCCAAATTTGCCTGGCAGTCTCCAGGACAGGGATTGAAAGAAGGAAGGAAAATGCAAATCTTTCAGCACAGTTGAGAGGAAAAAAGTCCTTCATTAACTCCAGAAGCAATTAGTATGAGAAGCAAGGCATTTACTCTTACTGATTTGTGTTTATTATCAGGTGTTTTCATGTTGCTTTGATTTTCTTTGTTAAATATGTCTGAGTTAAAACTTACCCGTTGCTCAACTTGTATTAATACCAAATAAAGTTACTCTCAGCTCAGTTCAGTCCTTTTCTAAAGGCCAGAAATAATGGCCCTGAGGCCTAATTACAGAGAATGGTGTAATTAAAAGTAGAACCAAAACATCTGTGCCAAGGTAAAACCAGAATTGAATCCAACTCCCTTGATTTGAATGATGCGTTAGGCTTTACTGTTGAGATTGAGCTAGTGTTTTCTGGGTAGCCCAGAGCATCTGCCAGCAAGGGTATTCCCTTCTGTAAGACATCCTTCATCCCCTTTTTCCTCCTTCTCCTCAAGTCACTGGAATGACAGAAAAGATCTGCTTACGCTTATATGCACCTCAATAACAGCATTAGCCAAATGTTCTTTGGCAGGACATTTTGTGGTGACTAAAAGTTTCTCTTTTTGTATGCATTTACTCCCTTTTTTCGGTCTGTTTGGAAACATGTAGGGCATCTGCTGGGTTTCTGGTTGTGTTCTATCCAGTAGAAGGCAGCATAGCAGAGAAATCCCAGAAATGCAATTTACTTTTTGCCATGAAAGCTAACTTTGAGTGCAGATGGTTCCACTGCAGACCAAGGGCGGTAGAACCCAGCTTCTCCCTGTCTGTCTGTCTGTCTGTGGGCTGGCCAACGACATGGGGGTTGTTGGGAGCTGAAGGAAGAAAATAGCAAAAGCAAGTGAAAAAGCCAAAAACTGCAAGAAATTTTAACAGCCAGCTGTTGTTTATGCAGTAGGGTTGCTGTGAAATTTTGTATTACTGTAGAAGTTTTAACGTTTAAAATTTGCTTCTGAAAACTTCTGTATTTCAGCAGCTCCTGCATCTTTTGGAGCTTTTTCCCCAGGTGTCCCCACCTTGGAAGAATGTTTGGCTTTACAGTAGCTGCTGGAGATCAGGCTTTGTGTTTGGTTCTTAGTGCTGTTCCCTGCATTCACAGGGAGCAATGGCTTGGAAGAAAAGACTGATGCCCCTCCTGGCATTCATAATAGGATTTCCTTCAATTTACAGGCCCTTAACATTACTTACTCAGCTGTGCAGGGGTTGATGTCAGTGAATAGCTGGCTGAGTCATTTTTGAGTTATTTAATGTGTTGAGTATAAGCCTGAAGCTGTCAGACAAGTAACATCTACACAGGCTTTTTCTAGCTGCAGCCGTTCTTAATTTCTGTGCTATATTAAAGCTAAGCTAATAATAGTACTTTGGGTGATACTTTGATGGGAAGCTTTGCTAATGCATTTGTGAGGACTAAAGAGGCTGGTTAATTCGGGCTAAAAGTGTTAGAGAGGCAATGATGCTAAACTGAAGATTGAATGAATAGATGGAACAGCTAGTTGTTTTGCTAAAGAAGATAAAATATCTCTGTGTAAGTCTTTGCAGCGCATTAACTGGTGAATAGGCACAATAGCTGCATTGTCGTAGTTGGAGCTGCTTCTTTTCTTCTTTAAGAATGGATGCTCAGTGTTTCAAGTAGAAATAGATTGCTAAAAGTGAGGCGAATGTACAGATATTACATTCCTTGTTACATGGTAGTAGTCATTTCCACACCAAGTCTTTTTTTTTCCGGAGATAGCCTAGTGGTTAGCCCAAGTTAATTAGAAAGAGTGATGCATCTCTGAGCTGTCAGCAGATAATGTACAGATGACACCCATGTCTGCACTGCTGTGGGACAGAATAAAATTGGGCTGTATATGAGCTGATTTGGTTGCCTGAGAAAGTTCAGAGGAGCGTGGTGGCAATGGGAGCCGCAGCTGAGAAGAGAGGATGGGGAAGCATGAAGAGCTTGGTAAGGTCAACATTGTACCAGAATTATATAGAATTGTAGAATGGTTATCTGATATATCGGATACATCTGTGTACATCTGGAAAACCAGATCCCTTTTTGGTGGCATTGATGGAGTCAGTAGAACTGTGGTGACTTGCCACATTAGAGGATTTGTTGCGAGTAGGTCAGCTGCCTTATTGAGACTTCAGTGAACTCAAAGATGTGGGGTAGCTGATGCCCACCAGTGACTAATCTGTGAGAAACATCATGGTTATGAAAGTAAGATGAGGAAATCTAATAATAAATGCAACAGTCACTGCAAGATGAACCTTCTAGAAATCACTATGTATTAAAATTAAGTTCACTTAGATGTTAACTGGTCATAAAAGCAAAACTTACAGATTTATCCCTTCTAGAAAAGGAAATTTTCCTATTTGTATTGATAAGCTGGTAATAAATGTTGTATAGTATATGTTGACTTCTGTTGTGCTCTTTACATGTGGGAGGAATTGCAGAATGGGAGCTAAACATATCCTGCCAGGGTTATTTTTGTTTACTTTCTTGCTTTTCTTTACCCTTTGGTGTTTCTCTGTGGAGTAATTGTATTGTATTAGATAAATTCGGTTCCTCATAAATAATTGTTTAGATAAGCTTGAAAACTATTTTGAAAGAAAGCACTCTACTAAATTCTGTGGATTGGGTGTTATTTCCTTCATTCATACTGAATTAGGCCATAGAGGAAGAATTGCATGTTATATTGTATTGTTTAGTGTCAGTAATATGGCAGAAAAGAGCTTCATATATTTGAGTAGTATTTCCTTGACTAAGTCTGTGAAAGTGTCAAGAGCAGCACAAAGGAACAGGCGAGGGTAAGGACAGGAGACAGAAATGCTGAAAAGATGATAAAAAAAATGAAAGTATGTTAATGCAAAGAAGCTTAACTTGGGACAGTCTCATGTGGAGTCTTGTGGTGGGAAATCTGATGCACTTGTTGCTGACAGCTGCTGTCAGCTTGTCTGTGGCATTTTCCATCCAAACATTCCATTCCATTTTGTACAATTTCCAAATATTTTATAGTGAGAACCCAGCATGTATGAGGCTTGCTTCTGTCCTCCCCTGTGTAGCTCAGTGTGGCAGCCCTGAGGTGGGACCCACAGCACCTTTGCCCTTGGGCTGCGTGTATTCTTTGATTGCAAGAGATTGGTCAGTGTAGAGTCACAGAATGGGTCCTGTAAGGTACCTTCACAGGCGTGTTGTGGTACTGATGCATGTTACCTTGTGGGAGAATATTGTCTGTAATCGATGTACAGTAAACAAAAGGAGCAGAACCAGATCTTCTGCCCACTTAACAGTGGCAATTTTCTGTCTGGATTGCCTCCTGCTTTAGATGTGAGGAAGGGAAAGAGTGTCAGTGCCCCATATTCTCTGAATCCCCCTTTGCTTCAGTTGTGCACTTTGCTAACAGCATACGTAAGCAGATAAGCTCCTCTTTTGTATTCTCTTTGTGATTTCTTCATGTGTTGTGCTTTTTTTTTTTCCCTTCAAACATGGACCTTGAAAGCAAATGTGCAAGAATAAACAGATCGTCCACTCTCTGTATCGCTTACAGACAACACAGACTTTGAAATGTTTTTTCTTTCAGCTAGAAATGTCAAAATAGTCAGTGATTGGAAAGCTACTGCTTTGTATTAAGGGAAAATGTTGACAAAATTTTCACTAGCATCAAGTCTCTTAATGAGCAATTGTTAAGGAAGAGAGGACCAATGCAAGTAATTGTATTGCCAATTGGGATTACCCTGTCAGCTGTAGTTCTCTTTTCAGAAAAGCAGAAGAGTATTCTTATGATAATTAGAAATGTAAGATATGCTGAGGACTGAGTGTCTCTTTTTACACCTGGAATGTGAAGCTTCCAGTCATCCTGAAAAATTAAATAACCATTTTTGCCACTGCGTTTTTAGAGCAAACTTGCGAATGTAGTGCAGGGCCATTAGTGAGTCAATGGCAGATCATCGTGCTAAGCTTGTCTTGGCCTCCATGCAATTCACAGCTAAGGTGTGAATATCTTTAGAAGATGTAACTGAATAGGAGTTTGCCTCTTCAGATTTCTAAAACTCAAATAGTCTCTTGCCTACTACAGTTGTTCTTCCTGGGGCACTGAAACAAGGACATTTTTAGCAGTTAAAGCATTGTATAATGAAAGCTAAGGGAAATGCTCTCAGGTCTCTTTGTGGAATTTAAGCATGCAAAGTATATTAGAATCATAAAATCATTTAGGTTGGAAGAGACCCTTGGGATCATTGAGTCCAACCATCAGCCCCACTCTACAAAGTTCTCCCCTACACCATATCCCTCAACACCATATCCAATCTACTCTTAAACACAGTCAGGGATGGCGACTCCACCACCTCCCTGGGCAGCTGATTCCACTGACTGACCACTCTTTCTGTGAAGAATTTTTTCCTAATGTCCAGGCTGAACCCACCCTGCTGCAGCTTGAAGCCATTCCCTCTCATTCTATCACTAATTACCGGTGAGAAGAGACCAGCACCAACCTCTCTACAATGTCCTTTCAAGTACTTGTAGAGAGCGATGAGCTCTCCGCTCAAATAATTAATACCAATGATGGTAATGCTTTTACATTCTGCAAGTACTCAAATGTAAAAAAAGGCAAACTGGTCTAAAATTTGTATCCTTTTGGCCAGGATTGTCTAGAAACTGCAATATTGCTGTTCTAAAATTTACTGAAATGTATCTTTGGCTTTTTTTCTTTGCTTTTTGGGGGGGTGGCAGGGAAGAACTATCACAAGCTTTACTAGGTGTACATAATAGCTTGCTGGTCTATGTACTCTGTAGCAGTGATGCTTTGTGCTTTCTCTGCTGATTCCACTTTCATTATCACAGATGTAAAGGTTGTTCATGCAGGATCTGTACGTGGTTTGAAGGTGGGGGCTTTTTTTTGTGCCTAGCCTTTTGTAAGATAGCTCTGTGCGAGAATTAGTTCAATGCTGGGACAGAGTCAGGAGAGAACACCAAAGCTCAGGTTCTCTGAGGTCAATTCGCCTATCAAATCTTTCAGTCTTCAGAGAACCTGTCCTATGACATTGTTGATATAGGATGCAATGTCCCTAGACATTGTTTCTCTCAGAAAAATTAGTGTCCTATGTATTTAGAAGCAATTTTTGTTGTTATTGTTTTGGTGGTGGTTATTGACTTTATTACAAGTAGTCTGATAATATTTTAAGCAACACACGGGAGAAAAAACAACACATCAAGGGCCTGGATTAAACATTACTTTCTCTACTCTGTCTCTCATTACTCTTCCTCTGCTTCCTAAATGATATTTCCTATTTAATTTCCTGATTATATGATGATTTTAGCAAACTGTCAGCTTGACAAATCTTGGAAATTGGATTTGCTTGCAGACATCCAGAATACTTGGATTCGTATTTTCTTTAAAGCTTTTGAATTGATTTTATTTTGCGATTATATAATTGCCAAGGGCCTAATTGTAACAGCTGCCGGTTTTACTGGGTTTATATTTTCATTAGAGCCTCACCTGTAGAAACTAGATTTAAACCCCACAGCAGCAGTAATAAGGACTGACTTGACTGCTCCTGAATGCTTCGGTTGTATGTCGTCGTCTCCCTGAAGGTCATGTTTTCTGGTTGACCCTCAGCTTTCAAACAAAATGAGATCCTTTAGATGCATTTTGTGTTTCAGCCTAACAAATAATATTTGGTTATGTACTTAATGAAAAAGATTGCTGGTGGATGCTCTTGCTCTACTTCTAGTTGTTATCTGTGCTCATCGATCCATGAGAGCAGTTTAATTACACTAAAAATGAATGTCGATGGATGTAGAAAGAAATAAATCTTTTAAATCTGTATAGTATAATTCACTGAAATAACAGTTTACTGCCCTTCTTAAACTACCTTTACGAAAGGTTAAAATGGAGATATAATGTGCTGTGTGACTGCATCCTTCAGCACTCACATTTAACCTGTTTGTCACTACTTCTAGAATTAAGGGTTGGGACAAGGAGAGAGCTTTGTAGACTTCAGGTGATCTGTCTTTATGCAATATCTCATGTGTATATTGGGTTGACTTGCTCTGCGTTTGTTTTAACCACACTTAAAATGGCAAGAATTAGCTATGAAAGGGTAGGAAGTGGGATTTACTGTAACCCAGATAGTATATCAAAGAGTTATTGACTGAGCATAGCTCAGTCACACCAAGAGCTAAGAGACAATGTTTTGGTTGAGTGGGAAACGTAGACTTTATTCTGTTGTGCTGCAAGGAAGTGCTTGCGGGAGGTTTTTCTTGAACATAACATAATGTTCAGCCATCAGAATCACCAGCTGTGTTCTGAATTGTAGGATTCAATATACTTATTTGTATGCATGTGAGGCAGAAGGATAATTGATGTTTAGGTCAGTACCTTGAAAGGTCTCTCAAAATAACATAGTAGTAGTGTGATGTGATTTGTTGCTAATCTCATTTCCTGGTCTAAAAAGTGTTTGAGATTTTTGGCTGCATTTTCTGGCAATTGTCTGAATTGCTGGGTGAAAATACAGTAATTTGGAACAACTCGCATTTCTTTAGCTGTATTTGTAAGCGAATTTCTCAAAGGGCTTGATAAAGCCTTTAATTACAGAATAGCTGTGGAATAAATATCCATAGGACAATGCAGGTACCATTTAAACCTCAGCTACATCACCTTTACAGCAATCATGCTTAATGTCAACTAATGAGCATGGTGTTCATGAGAGAGTAGATATTGGCAGGATAATACAGTTGTTGCTGCAACTATAAAAGGTCATTGGATTTTTAAGCTTTCAGCTAGCAAACACCTATTTAAATGGACAGAAACTGGGGCTGATGTTTCAGCCATTCTCAGTGTAAAGTCACCTAAGTACATATGTACAACCAGTGAAAATCTGACTCTGACAGCTTCCACCTTCATGGAAATCAGGGAAATGCAGACCTGACCTTGGTGGCTTTTACCTTCCCTACATTAAGTGCAAGGGAAGTACTACTCAGTTCAAGTTTGTCACTCTTCACACGTCCTCACCTACTTCAGACACCGACTCACAGGTTCATCTGTCCCTTCATTTAAAACAAACCCCCAAACCTTTCTATTAAACAATAATCAAACGATTTTAGAACTGGTTTATACCTCTGTTTCTCAGCGTTACAGTGTTTGTTTTTGAGGCTGATGCTGAAGTGATCTCCCTGAAGTCAAACAGGAGCTGGGTTGGGGAGACAGAAAATGCAACTTGGGTCTCCTGGTGCTGGTTTGATGTCCATTGGGCTGTGTTGTCCACACCCAGTGGTGTGTGTCCAGTGCTTCCAGCTTGCTCCTGTATCTGGTTTTATAGTCACAGTAATAAGTGTTCTTATCTTGTTTCCTGCTACACTACTTATTGTATTAAAATCTGTTTACTGCGTTATCCTCAAGTTGAACTCAAGGGTTGGTATATAACAGTTCAGTATTTATGGCTCATTTAACTTTGCTGTTTTTAAACACGGTTATTGATACTCCTCTGTCCTTTATTTGTAATCACTGCAAGGATTCTGTTGTGCTGTCTGTTCAAGTGTGTCGTGCAAAGAAGTAGCTTGCAAAATATTAAAGAAAAGATGTAAAGGAAGAAGGAAAAGTTGCCTGCTAAACTGCATCTCTAGTTCCATGTGATTTAAGAAAAGGAAACATTCTTCTTCTCTATATGATTATTCTTTTTAAAGAATGACATTTTCTCCGTAATTCTTTGATTCAGTGATTTGTAAAAAGGAAAAAAATAAAATTATTGCTACTATAGTTCTTTAATCTTGCACAGAGTAGACCAGATACAGAAGTGATAGGACTCACTTCCATCACGAGGAACAATCCAAAAAATTATGGTGTTTAGTCCATTTCAATTGTCAAAATTAATGAAAAGCCGATGGCATCTCAACATGACATCATGAAATTGGAACGAGAGAGTTGAAATATGGAGGTGTCCACTATATCATTGAAGTCCAGAGGTGACTAGCTTTGTCTAGACACAGAATACCTTTACTAAGAGGCAGTTTTTTAGAAATAACCAGTAAGAAGATTTAGAAATTGGCCTTTTGCTGTCATTATTGACTACTACTTTGTGTATGTTCACTGTTAAAACATTAAGCATCTAATCCTGTGTTAAGTTTACATTTCTAAATCAATACTACCAAAGGAGAATTTTGTTTGCAGAGTTTCTTCCATGTCTGACAAATTAAAACTATTAATGAGGAGTTCCTAATTGCTGTATACATTTCTACTGTGTGTTGTAAACTGGCTTGGAATGATAGAGAGACACTCTTGGTTGCTCAGTCATTTGTATGTTCTGGTATAAATTGCCATTATTATTACCCTTAAGAATATGTTAGGTGGGTGTTTGGGTGTCTGTTGCTGTTGGTACTTCTTGTACCAAGAGGCATGTTGAATACCTCTCAAAGCACTAAAATATAACTTCTAAATCTGGGGAACTGTGATAAAGATTGCAAGTTGGTGTAATGAGTGTGCAGCAGTACAGAAAAGACAGCAAAACTAGAAGGGTCCCCTTATTTGGCAAGATCATACCATACCTGGAGATGAATGAATTAAACTGGGGATGTCTGTTCTAATTTTCAGTTTGTTAATAGCTCATCCACCTACATTCCAGGTCATTTGTCTTTGGAAAAACTGTATTCTTTCACAGTTGTGTATGCACCGTTAATCTTCAGGAATAAATTACCTGGGGAAAAAATAAAAATCAATTACAGACACATACATCAGATTACACTTAAGCTCCATTTCTACTGAAGTGACTTTTCACTTACTCACAGTAATTTGATCGAGATTTTTTTTGGAAAACTTAGTAGAAAATATGCAGCAAGATGTGACACCATTTTAAATAGTCTTCATTGTCCATGGCCATTTCCTGTTGATTACAGGGGCATAAAAGTGTTTGCTGCATGTTTGCCTCAGAAGGGCTCTATTGAACTACAATCTGTTGCTTTTTCAAGACCACAGTGATATTAATATTAACCAAGTTTTCCTGCAGACATGGCAAATAGAGGAAAATAACAGTTTTGCATCTAATGTTAATCAAATGGAGATATTAAACAGGCAGGTGGTCTCTTGATAAAGATAGCTCTGTCTTTGTAGATCCAGACATTGAGGTCATTTTGAGCTACTTAAGAATTTGCAGTGGGCATTGTATGAACAGAGCACAGTGGTGTGTTGCCTGTTAAAGGTGGCAGTTCTAGTAAGAAACTAAGGTTCTATAAGGTATGATTGAAGTAATTAACTTCCTTCAGGATTAACATTTAATGAAAATCTTAATGTGATTAATGACGAAAGGAGATTCTTCATAAGTGTTAGGTGTTAATAGTATTAACACTTAAGATGTACTGAAAAATTCTGTGATATATTTGCAGAACTTGAGTGTCTTCCTCAGTTGCATACCCATACATGCTTCCTGAAGTACATAATCAATGGACTACTTCAGTATGGTACACAGCAGATTTGGCAGTAGGTATGATTATTATCTCCTTTCTGAAGCACATTAATTATCAGTCATTAATTTAACACGTAAGTATTTTCCACTGCAGGTGAAATATGTGAGTGCTAGCTGCTTGGATATTTAGATTCCATGGCTTTTTTAGTAAAGGTGGATTTTTTTCTGTCATTAAAAATGTAATCTGGTGAAGCCTGTAATTGTTAGGCATGTTCTTTAGCTGTCAGCTGTCACTCAGTTGAAGAAGAAGGAGCTTTTCATTGGCACTGCACGTGACTGAAGCCTTTTGGGGTGGGCAGAACTATGTTAAAGTAATGCTAATAAAAATGCAAATACAAAAAGATGTGTTATCCAGGGAAAATCAGATCTGCAGAATGTGCAGATCTATGCTGTGAACCTTTTTGAGACGTGGCAGCAATAGAGATCTGGGTATTGAGATGAGCAACATTGGCTTTTGACTTTTTAAAGTGTCACAGATGGCAGGGAGACAGATTAACAATTCTTTGAGAAAACAGTTGTGTGTGCTACCAGGCTTTTGACAGATGGGTTTCTGCACTAAGGCCTGCAAGCTATAGTTTCCGCTGCTGCTGTTGACTTACGAATTCAGGGGAGTTAGTGGTGGATCAATAGGGATTTCAGAAGGCTTCAAGGCTTACAGTGGGAGGTGAGCAAGTGATATCCTTGGCCATCCAAGAGGTTACTCAGTAATAAATCAGACAAAGATATGTATTTTCAGCGCTGCAGAGACATGAACGAATGAACTTTGTAGCTTGAAAGACAATTTTTCTCACTTCAACAAATGCTCATATGACTAGGATTCAGTTAATTTAGTTTGGTAATTGGATCACCAGTTTCTGTGGTAAAGCCTTACTAGTCATAGTGCTGATGACAAAAACCAAAGATTGATTATTCCTCCTGAGAGCCAAAAGGCTAATCCCTTTGATGTGAGGTGGCTGAGCCTGTCGCCAGTGGCTCTCTGGATCTGTTGAAGCAGCATCCCATGGATCTGCCATGTGCCTGTCCTGTGACACATATGTTGAACCACCTGAGCTTCTGGAGGGTGAAAGGAGTAAAGGCTTTAAGGAGAAGACAGGTAGCACAAACTGGAACTGACTGGTTATGAAAGAAATTGGAAGGCAGTGAAATCTAAAGACCTGATGAAGACTGGAGAGAGGGACCAGGGCAGGGTCTTTGCTGTATACATGGATGTATGCCAGCTCATCTTATCGCAAGAAGGAAAGGCAGGTGTATACTGATGTTCTAATGTCTTTATCTTAAGCTTCTTTTTCAAGATGTATTCAGGTATCTGATAAAGGCAAAAAAAAAAGAAAAAAGGTTGGATTAAACTGACCTCAGATTTGCTACACAATGTCATATCCAATGCAGAAGGAGAGTATCTCTTAAGAGAATTGTGAGTGCTTATCTAAATGGTTATAGAAATTCTTGTCATGTTAGATAAAGGCCAGTGAGCAGAAATGAAGAATTAGGAAACAAGGGGGGGGGGGAAAGCCTAATGTAAATAAGAGCATGTCCTGGTTTGACAGTAGGATTTAGTAGTGTCAGAGATGTCGGAAAAAGTCTTGGGTTACTTCAGGAAGCGTGAAAAGGGTTGCATGGTGGGGTATTTGGTGGGCATTTCCTCTTCAATTAAAAATTATAGACACCATAGTCTGCAGCAGGTAACCCCCTTTATAAACTTTCCTAGACCATCTGTAAGTGGCCAGAACCTCTCACTTCTCAACTTCTCAACTAAGTATCCCAGCGTCACCTTTGAGAAAATCCTCCTTAGAACTGCAGGAGCACAAGTTGGGAAGGCAGATCTATTGAATAGCAGTGATTTTTGCATATTAATGCATGACCATGTTGGATTAGAGCATCCCCAATGTTAAATTTATTTTGAATGCCTGGCAGAAGACAACCCTGATTGCACCTGGACCACTATACTCTTCTGCACCAGAATACAAATATAATAATTATAATCTCAGCATCTTTAGAGAAAATTTTAAAGAGCTACTGTAGGTGAATTGTGATAATATAAAATTACTGAACTTTGAAGTAACTTGGTTTCCAAACTTCTGGGATTCTTCTTATTGCACTGGATCAATCAGCAGAATGTCTAACACTGGAGAAGGGAATGCTTCACACTGACAGGCTAAAGGAGAGAAGAGAAACTTATAATTCTCTCAGAGTAAGAAGCAAGGCAATTCATTGCTGATGGTACTTTAGAAAATGTTAGGAACAGCCTGTCAGGTGCATTGGTGAGAGCATCTTCTGGGCATACTGATAGACAAGGCTAATAAAGCCAGAGTGCAAGAACATGAAAGAAAGAGCACTTGACAGGAAGCCATAGGCAAAAAGTTCCTTTCTGTATTTAGAAATGAGTAAAATTGCAGTTGAAAGGAGGTGGAAAAAAGCAAGGCTAGATGTGTAAGGAGAAGAAGCAGAGCACCGATGCTATTAGCACAGGGCTGAATATTGCACAGGGACTGACCGTAGACTCATCCTTATATCACAGTGTCTGAGACCAGAAAGGGGAGAATGAAATCATATGAAGTTGGCTACTAAATTGTGTTGAGTAGCATACTGAGCCCAAGGCATTTGCTCAAACCAAGTTCTGCCCCAGAGCACTGCACACTATGGGAAAACAGGGGAGGCTCAGACAAAACCAGTGCCTGAAGCCTCAGCCTTTAGCAGCAGGTGGTACTTGCTCCAGGTCTGCACTCTTGGCTGAAGAGTTTGCAGTCAGCACAGTCTGGGGTAAGATCCCTTCCCAGTCCTAGATCTTATGTGAACATGGAGGAGATGAAAGCACGAACTGAAAAAATGGTTTGTTTTCACTGCCACAACATCATGTCTCTTTATTCCTGCTTTCAGCTATCATATCCTGACGCACATACATCATTGAAACCGAGCATTTCTCTGCCATTACAACTTTTCTCTGTCGAAGTACCAACAGTTTGCTCTTGCTGAACAGATTGGACTCTGGAGGCCTTACATGGTACAGATGACTTTTCAGCCCTTAGAGCATTTCTGTGGCTTTTTTTTCCTTTTTTTTCTCCCCTTTTTTTTAACTCCTCCGTACGGTTCTGTGGCTTTATCACATTTTACATTTGAGCAAATTTATTTGTTAACTATCTCCTGCCTTACCTGCTTACCTTACTCTGTAGTTTTTTTTGTCACCTACAGCTGATACCAGAAAAGAATCTATATAAGAATCTATATGGTCAATGATGGTGACTAGCTACTGGGAGATAAGGAACCCTGAATGCTGCTTAACTGTAGATAGTATAGCTAGGACAGCTGACTATTTCTTGAGTTCCTTACAAAACATATAATTGTAAATGTGAGGTCGACTTTGCAAAGACTTTCTTGCTGGCCTAGTTCTGCTACTGCTGGAGACCAAATTAAACTTTGCTTCCTAGCCAGTGGCAGCAAAGTTAGTCAGGCAATGAGAGCTTTTAGAAAATCCCACCCTACAATTACAACCAAAAATAATTTTCTAGCAAATGGTTGTCTCTGGTTTCTTTTTTTTAAAGCTAAGTCACCCACTGGGAGTTTGATTCAGTAAGACTCTGAAGATTATTTGTGGGGGGAGGAGAGGCAAAATTCAACCTAAAAAGAACTTAGAGGAACTCTTTTATGCCTCAACAAAGACACAGTTGTAGGCCTGTCATTTCTGGACCTCCAGGGCTGAGAAATAAGTGTTGAATGCTCTGTAAATAGAATTTGTGCATGTAAGCATGTGCCTGTGCTCTGGATGTATAAACAGAAACTTTGTCAATTTTTTCCCTTCTTGGGATGAATTAGAAATATTTATTCAGGGGGTCTGGATTACTGTCATCTTCAGCATTCTTATTATGTTTTTTTTAATAGGTAATACACAAAGTACTGCAATTCTTTAAGACTGTTATTTGCTAATTTGTTGAAAATTTTTTACTGACAGTTTATAAAATAATGGGACTGTTAACCAAGAAAGTGAATCATTATCAGCAGAAATGCAGAAAAAAACGGATTTTTCGGAAGGAACTTGAAGTGCTCTTTTATAAGTAGAGCAATAGACACACAACCATATTGTGCTCAGCACTTACACTGGAGTCCATCCAAATCAGCTCCTCTAACTTTGCCAAATCCGTGCTGACTTCAGAGTGTGTTTATGTGAGAGTAGAATATAACCTATGATGTCCCACTGCTTGATATACTCGTCATTGATCATCAAAGTTTAGCACTCGAGTTGTTGCCAAATTGGGATTCTCAGTAGTGCATCTCGCTTGGCTGCAGCATTGTAGGAGGCCAAATGGGCTGCCCAGGGAAATGGTTGAGGCACCATCCCTGGAGGTGTTCTAAAGACAGGTTGACATGGTGCTCGGGGACATGGTTTGGGGATGGGTTTTTTTCAGAGTTAGGTTGACGATTGGACTAGATGATCTTAAAGTTCCCTTCCAACGCAGGTAATTCTATGATGATGTTGTTGCCTGGGAACGTGGTGGCCAAATTTCTGTGGGTAAAAGGTATCTAATTTTTATTTCCTCTGAGACTGTGACCTGTTGGTGCCTTTCAGTTTTCAGAGTCTATGTGGCAAATGTAGGGAAAAGTTTTTCTTGTGTGGATTTGGGTTGAAGGTCTTGGCAATATGGTCTTTCAGCTTTTTGGGGTGGGTATCATTGCCCTTGCAGCGCAATTGGAGAGGGATGTCTGCAGTGCTCTGCTGCTGTTCTGCTGGAAAAGCTGGCCATAGGGTGTAGGGTAAATCAAAAGCCAGAAACAGAGCGGATTCTGCTTGAATTCTGTAGTTCTTCCACAAAGAGTTAACATTCTTCTATTTGTTTTAAAGTGTGATTTTTTTGCATTTCTTTTACTCTGAGCCTCCACTAACACCCATCAAGCCTGATTATACAAAGGGTTTACAGTCAGGCGCTACTGAGGGAGAAGGAAGAATGTAAACATTGCTGTTTGCTTCATAAAGAAGCATATTAATCTCACTCTGCCAGGCCTTTGTAAACCTTTGCAGTGGATAAATGATATTACAGTTCTTCAAGCATGTAGAGAAGGGAAAGCTGGTTACTTCACTGGTGCTGTCAGCTATCATTGGCAGCATAAAGTCTGTATTCCTACAGCTGCTGACAGTTTGTAGAAGTCATGAATAAAAATATGCATTTTTAGTAAAAATGTGCTGTCTAACCCCAGTTAGAAGGATGATCTATTTCTGGGTTGAATATAATAGATTTGACTGAGTAATTCTATTTTGAGTTTAGCGTTTCATCTTTCTGCCTGTATTTTCAAGATTATAAGTAAATTCCTGTGATCATTTAGAACTATCTTACAATAAAAATCTATTGTAATTCCTGGAAAAGAGATAAGAATTCATTGAATGATTTTGATCAAATGTTAAATCTATACTTATTATTATGTAATAGAATATTTTTGTCACAATATAACAAAACCTTATAATTACACTCTAAGACTGTAGTTTCAAGAAACATCCTTTATGATAGTCATTGTTGACTGCTGCTATAAAAGATAGATTATGAAAAGGACTCCATTCTTGCTTCCAGGAGGTTCATAAATAGAATAATAAATATACCACAATAATACTAATTCTAATTCATATGTCTGTGTTGCTATAGAAAGCATAGGTGATTCTTTGTCCCTAGTAATTTTCTAGCTGTATTTCCTATAAATGCCAGCTGTACCATTTTTCTACATATTTTCATAGCTGAAGGAAAATGTCATTTCCCAGTAGACAGTCTTCTGTAAATAAAGTAAAAACAGAAATGTAAAATGTCAGCAACTGTTTTCTTTTAAAGAAGGCCATTTTGCTTGTGTGTTTGCATGCAGTGACAGTAGGGAAAAGGAGTTGCTTTTTTTTTTTTTTCCCCAGCATTGCTGATAAGGATGATATTTCAAGCAGCATTTTTAATTTGCTCTTCTCTAGGGGCTGACTAGTATAAAATGGTGATAATGAATTATTAACAGTTTTTAACAGGGATGCTGCAAGTTCACAGTTTCCAGTCGGGTCCTGTCCTCCTTGGAGGAAGAGGACTTTGTTCTGTGAAATCAGTGGGATTTCAGCTGTGGTTAAATGACCTTTGAGAAACAGGTGTAGTGGTTTGAGGTGTTAATGACCCTGTTATTGTTCATCCTTTGAGTCAGAGATTGGGCTGGAAGACAGTTGAGGGAGCAGA
>VZTM01010500.1:241-26390 GCA_013400555.1 Jacana jacana | reverse complement strand
ATATATTTTATATATGCAATTTGCTTTACTTAAAAGAAAAGGAAATGGGTTACAGGTGTATTCAAGGACATCGGGTAGATACCTCCCTTTTAGGAAATCTTCATATGGGAATTAGACCCATAATCCAGGACAGAATAATAGTAGAACAAGTGTCCTCATCTGAACCAGCTCAGTTAGGGTTCTGAAATACTCCTCCCAAGGATGGATGGATTTTTGTTTTCATCACTTACATTGTACTGGTTTTACCCAAGAGCTAATAAGAAGTGTAATAAGCAAAGATGTAATCCCTTTCTTGGTTTCCCCATGCTTTAGAACTAGCTAGCTCAACTGTTTTCTAGGAAATTAGTGTCTCTTGACAGAGGGAATCTTTTAGCTACAGCTTTTTATATCTGTGTTTGAGAAGTGGCCAGACACAAGACAGCAGCAATACTTGTTTATCTGGCCAGGTGTTTGCTCATGATTAGCAAGTAAAAGTATTTGAATGCCAGGTCTATAGTTTTGTTTGTTTTGTTTTGTTTTGTTTTGTTTTGTTTTGTTTTGTTTTGTTTTGTTTTGTAAGGAGGAAAGAACTTGAAAATATTTTTAATATGCTTTTCATTAGGGATTAAATAATCCTAATTCTGCAATCCTTTGTGCTGGAAGTCCTGCATGAAAGATAAGGTGTGACAGCCTTACAGACCATGCATTATTTGCCTCCTGTTTAAAGAGCACAAATCACTATTTAGATTACCTTTTGCAAGTAATAAGAGTAGTTAAACTGCTTATTTAACATCTGTGTACAGGTCTCAGCAATCAGCTTCTTTTGTACTATGTAAATTTATCAGGAAGAAATCTATACTCCCGAGGGCAGAGACACATAGTAAATGTACACTCAATTGCATATTCAGTGTGGGATTCTCTCAGTAAATATTCTTTTTCTGTAAATAGGACTGGTGTCAAGATGAAAAATCTGATTTCAAATAACAATTATAGTTTTCTGAGAAATTAAATAAAATTATTATTATGAAGGTGGTAGAAACTATATTTCTAAAATGTTGCCATTACCCAAATCAACAGGTTGGCAGATGTGTCATGAGGATATCAGCTCAGAATAGAGCCACACTGCTCATTGACTTACAACCAAAACTTTACTCAGCAGGATGGGTATAACGAGTGTGTAACACTTTCTGCAAAAACAGACATGCATACACATTATATTCAAAACAGAGTTTCAGGCTGTAGGAGCTCTGGTGCACTCAAAGCCTCTGCATCTTGTAAACAATTCCACTGTCTTTAATCATGTGTTTTTCATTAGATGGCATGGGTGACCAATGAGTGTGCTTCTGTGATTATGTGAGTTGCACTTTTGTGAAGTGCTATTGTAAAACCAATGAAAATAGTGGTTTAATAAAGAAGCTATCAACACCATAACTCTCCCATGCCCCCCAAACTAACACATTTTTTTTAACTGAGATTAATAATTCATAAACAAAGCTGCCTAGAAAGAGAAATTAGGATCTTCATTGTGAACATTCCTTTTTTCCAGCTGAAAAGAACTCCTTGTTTCTGAATTCCTTTACTGAATGTAATCTGTTAATTCAGTGTCACATTCTATTTTACAGGAGAGACAATACATTCACTGTGCATAGCTTTCAAGTCAAATACTGAAGTATTCCTAGAGACTTCTATTCACCATAACTTCAGTGTCTGGAAGGTCTCACCTTCTCCAGCTGTGCTGAGGTTATGTAAAATAGCAGGCAAATATACTGTTCTGGACTGCAAAGATAGCACAGTCCTCTAGGACTACATTGTCATGTGCGCTGACTATAAACAGCTGTGAGTACAAATTTTTCTCAAGTGAAGCACTGACATCCAGAGCTCACTGCCAAAAGCTGGTGCTATCCCAGTATCATCAACTTCATGTGTTCCAAGCACCTGAGCCTGTCATGAGGACCACCAAAATTATGTTCCCCAGCCTTGTTTTGTGCAGCTACGCTGACTTCTGCCAATCAGTGGCTAATCACTTTGGGGTGCAAGCTGGTAATCAAGCTAATCACTACTGATAGCAAGCTGGTAATCGAAGCCTCTGAGACTGTCAGTCAGTTGTACCTCCTCCAAACAGTTACCCCTGTGGAGCACTGTGCCACACAAAAATCCATCCCTCTGCCAGCCATCTGGAGCCATCTGCAGGTTTTATATTTCTGTCCTCTGAGTTTTCACTGTATTTACTAAAAGTTCTCCTGCTCTGTTGTCATGCAAGGCCTAATGGATCATTGAGGGAGATTTATTGACTCCATTGCTAGCTTTATCGTCTGATCTCATGGCATTCGTGTTGTCCGGAAACCTGACAACATGACGAATGTTAGCAACCTCATCCTCCCATAGGAATCAGATCTCTTAACAGGTCTGAGTCTCTGTATGAGGTCTGAGAAATGAGTCCTACCCCATGCTGGAGGAATAAGCCCTGGACACCTCAGGTCATGTGGGTGGTCCAGCCAAGCATTATCTGCTTAAGGATGGATGAAGGGAGAATGAGTGTTTGGTCATCTCACCGTGTGGTCAGGGACTGTGAACAACATTATGTGCTATCAAGTCCAATGTTATCAAGGCAATTTCATTCTGCCTTTTCACTCTGTGGGAAAGTGAACTTAGTACCCAGGCTGGCTCATTAAGACCAAGTACTTAAGCAGCAATTTGTCCTCCTTCCATTATCTTATTCTAGCAGCCACAGCACCCAGGATGCCATAAACTCCTGATGCATTTCCCTCTTAGAGAAATATAGGTTGTACTAGAGAACTCAGCCATTTCTCAAATATGTCCCTTATAGTGCTTTAATAATATTCCTGGAATCCATCTTCTCAGTATGGCTAGAGCTGCAGCTATACATTTTATTAGCAAGCACTTTTTTACCCCATGCATCCGAAAAGGCACTCAGCCTCTTTTGCTGACCTATTGCCGCACAGTTTACACATTCCTTTATAACTGCTATTCCCATTTCAAGCCAACTATTTGAAATAAGCATGTGCTATGCAGACCCTCACCACCATGAGTTAACAGCACCAGGGGATTGATTAGCTCTTCTTGTATGTTTTTACCCAGCACTGCTTAAATCTGGGCTGACAGCTTCCTGCTTCCTGTGATCTCTCCATGGGTAGAGAAAGGGGCCTCAAACAAAGAAGCATCATCTTGTCCCTTTGGCATGAATCTGCTACGTGATGTCGATCTCCTCATTCATAACTAACAACTTACTTGGGTTAAGGATCCCTTTACCACTTTGAGAATTCTTTGAGCTTTTCTCTTTTTTAATGAGAAGACAGAAGAACTTGATGTAGAATTATGCCTACATCCCCATCCAGATTCAGTTCATAGTATGCTGTGCTATAAACTCTCTTCCTGTAGAGGTACAGAGACCCATGACAACAGTGACAGTGTCAGGCTGCTAAGGACAGTTTCCTCCCTTCCTATACATTAAGTTTTCCTCCTTGTTGCCATGGCTTAACACTCCGACCTCTTCTGCTAGCTTCCCCAAACAAAGAAGAAAGAGACGCATGTCAGCTGCAACTACCACCTAAGTTGGTGGATGCCTTTTACGATCATAAAAGAGTGTCTGCAAGATGAAATTGTTTCAACATTTGGGGCACCTGTAATCTATACTATTCATACTGTGTCATGCTCGTTCCCTTCACACCTTACAGTTTTAAGAGGAAACAAATGGCACTGTTTTGGCCTAGTGTGGACCCTTCTGTGGGTCCTGGATGCTACTATGCAAAAGAATACTATGCCTAAGATACCAATTAAGCAGTAATCAACCATTTCTCCTCTCTTGGGTAGCACAGAGGCTCCATAAAACTTTTACAGTCCATAAGTGAGTGTCAGTCATGCAGGCTGATGTCACAAACACAAACTCCTTGCATTCTGCATAAAGAACAATGTAGAAGAAAACTCTCACTGCTTCTGCACAAGATCTGTGGAATGTATTTATAATGGCATCTTCACAAAGTTTACTAAATAGATGCAATATTGCCAAAATGTATACAAACCTATAACAAATTTACACCTCTGCACAGGCTAATACATAGACCTCTTGTTCATTTGCAGCATCAACTTTTAAACTTTCCTTTTGCTGGATGTAAAGTATCTTTCACTGATTTATAGGAGTTATATGTATCTTATTAGCTGGCTGAAGTTAAACTTCTGTTGCTATGAAATTTTGATATGAAGCTAGGAAAGTGACTTGAAGCTAAGACAGTTTTGTTGTCTTGCCAAATAAATAACACTTACCTTGATAAGGCTTGTCACTTGTTAGCCATGTGCTTAAGTGAATTACCAGGTCAATAGCACAGCATCTACATTATAACAACCAGAGCCCCCTCAAGAGCAGTGAGTGGGAAGAAATATCTGCCAAGCTCCTTCCACCCCAACAAAAGTGAAGAGCACTTAGCCAAGGGATTGTTTGATGGAATTTATATTTTTTTTTGCAAATCAGTAAACCAGGACAACAGGCATATTTATTACCAATACTTTCAGATTATTATATTTTTCTATACCTGTATATACTATGTGATCATTAGCTACAGTTTCTACTGCCATTGTTTCTGTCTTTCAGTGTCATCTTGATCACATAAAACAACATTTCTTGATATAACAGTGCTGTAAAATGGTGACAATTGAATCCAAACCTTCAGACTGGGGCTGAGCTGTGCTGCAGAGATCTTTGTCAGTGGGCTTGCAAAACTGTGAGATGAACTGCACTGTGCCCAGGCTCACAGTGAGGGTGCCTGATGTTATCTGCTCTTCACACATGCCAGCTTGCTGTGTTTCTCATCTGGTAGCAGGGAAGGGTATGTGTAGTTAGTCTTTCCAGATCATTTGGGAACATCAGGTTGTTGCTGACTAGCTCACAGTTATCTCAAGACAACAGTGGTAAGGGTGCTGTTATGTTATTTTCAGCAGAGGTGATCAGTCAACTATCCCCTAAGCCAATGAAGGTATATCAAACCGCTGAGAAACAAACCTTTGCTAATAAATTCAGCAAAGACCACCAGTAACTGCATGTCCAGTGTGTTTATTCAGGTGGGAGAAAACCTCCAAGGTAACCAAACAACATTTATGCAGAGTAGAAGAAATTCTGCACAGAAAATTCTAGAAAGTTTCAAAAGCAAAAGCACTGACTTCTTAAATAGTGCATCACAACAGTTACATTTATATATTGATGGAGACATACTCTGAATGTTCATCAAAACTGCTAATGCCAGGACAACTGTGACAGAGGACAATGCAACTGTTCAGTAACTATGCAGTAGAGAGCTAACTATGTAATATGCATTGCTAGATGTCCTAAATTCCAAGAATTAGCAGTGGCATATAAAGTCTGAAAGTTAACAGACCAGGAAGGCAATGATATTTTCCTTTGAATGGTCTCTAGTCCTATTCCCCTCTTCCCAGCCATTGATAACCAAAGAAGAAGGTAGAACTGGAGGTAGTTAGTTTTACCTTCTTAGTACCATGCCTGAAGAAATGTAATGGGGGAAGGCCTGATATCCTTGAATCACTCAAAAAACAGTTGGCCTTTCTTACTTCCTTTTCCTATTATGTTTTCATCAGTACCTTAAGAAGGTTATCAGTTTTGCTGTTACCACAAAAGACTATAAAAGCAGACAGATGTCGAAATGAGCAATAAATGAAAGACCAAATTTTCACAGCTTCAGGAAAGTCTGTACCATTAAACCATGTAAAAAATCCCCGGCTTTCTTTATAGCTCATAGTTGCAAACAAAAGGCAGCTGAAACTATCTCTACGAGTTACTTTCATACTCTTTTTGCAAAGCTATGTTTACCTCAAAGATTTAATGCACATTGGTAGATGAACTTATAAATATTTAATAAAATATACAGAGCTTACCAGTGACTATAAACTGAGGAGAACTCCCTGAATATTTCCCTTCAATACAACATGAAAAATCTAAAGGTGTGCACTCTGTTGATGGTATCATGAGGGAGTAACTGAATACACATTACTGCTGTCCTAAAGATAAGGTTCTCAGGGTTTAACTAAAGCTGTCAAAGGTGTAAATTAAGACAAATAGCAGACTTGCCTCATGAAAACAAGCTTTTTCTATTCCCTTCTTCTCTCACTTCCAAAACCCTTCTGTCCATATTCTGGGAGGGACAGGGTTAATTCTGCCCTGAATCTAGCAGGGACACAAGTATTGCATCCCCTGTGAGCCATGCCCAGGGGAAAGCAGGGAGCTGGCCAGCAAGGGCAGGGGGACAGGAAGTTGGGTGTGGCAGCATGAACAGTCTGGGGGTGGGATTGGTGAGTGGTCGTTATTGTCATCATGTCTTTATACTCCTCTGTCTGTGTTACTGTATTGTTGTTCTATTAAACTGCTTTTGTCCCAACCCACCAGTTTTGCCTTTCTGATTGTGCCCTCCCGGCTGGGGAGGGGCTCAAGAGAGAGTGGCTGCTGTGGTTCTTTGGTGCCCTCTGAGACCAAACCAGGACACCTTCACAGTACAATCTAGTAGAACCCAGTTTTAGTATTTGATTATTCAACTGCTAAGCTCAACAGTGTAACATTTCAAAAATGCAGAAATACAAAGGATTATTAAACCAACAAATACCTTTGCTATCACCATACCTGGAAAATAAACATACCTTTGTTCCAACACAAACAGCCTTTGAAATTTTTGCTGACATCTGGAATTAATGGATTAACAGCCATTAACAGTCACCACAACTGTGTTATAATGTTTGGAACTGCACTTATAAACAGGGAAATAATATTTTGCAGCCACCACAAACTATGTCCATAAAGTGGATGAGACAACACTGGTATTCAGTGGGTGATACTCCCCAGATGTCCAATCTGCTGGGGTTGTCCCTATGGCTACAGAGGGACAATAATCAGGAATTACTTAGTAGATCTCCTGCTCTTACTCCCCAACCTCATTATGCCACACCAGAAATACATGGCTATTTCTTAGGCAGAGCAGACTGAGTTTTAGGGGAAGGTTTTCTTCACTTCCTCTTACAGTGTTCTGCCCCTGGCCCCAGAAACCCTTTCTTCTTCACCCAGGTGAAGGATTTCTTCCCCGGGGTGCCTGAAAAGGATTTGGGGGTTTGTTTCCAGAGCTGCTCTTTTCTCAGCTTGCTAAACAAGGTGCAGCATGGAGGGTGGCGTTTGGCTGCATCCATATCCTCAGAAATTTGCCTCCTGTCTCTTAAAAGTCACATTCCACTTTATGGATTTCCATTGCATGTGGAGATGTTCTATTCAGAGCTGAATATATGCAAAGGCCTTTTTACCTCCGAAATAACTTGAGACATGTGATAAGTGTAATAGAAATGCTTGAATGCATATGCTAGCATTGCGTGTGTATCTGCACGGTTAGTGGGGCACCAGAGTGTCATAGTGCATTATCACCAGAGAACTTAACCTTGCATGTATCTTTAAATGCTCCATGTTGGCACAGTGTGATGTCTGTTGTCACTGCTGCCTTGTCACAATATGTGCTGAAAATAACTTCATACATAGATTGCAGACGAACAAATTAATACCTAAAAAAATAAAAAAGCAGCTTTTGTTACTTTATTAGCATAAGCCATCTCTCTTGTCTTTAAGGCAAACTGTCAAATGCTTTTTCTATTTTACTGTATATACATACTGTATATATGCTGTTATACTCATGTTTGCTATTAAAAAAACAATTACCAACACCCCACAAGATTCTAATTGGTTTCTGTGTGTCTACTTCCCTAACTGTTATTGCTAAAAGCCTTTGCAAAACCACTAAATACTTTAATAGATAGACATACAAAGTTTTAAGACATTGTAAATAAAGAGAGGAGCTGGATGTGCAGCAACAGATATGTTCTGTCCTTCATAGATACTGTCCTTCAGTCCCGTGTCCATGTCTGTCACTCCCATCTAAGTAAATAGGAAAACAGTAGAGGCAGGGGCTGTAAACCAAAAAAAAGGTTAATTTTAGAGCAACGTGGAAAAATGTGTATATATTATCTGTTTAAGTGATGATTATAAGATGTCTTTGAGTTGTGAAAAAAAAGGCAAATGCAGAGTTTCCAGAAAATAAATGTACTTATGTGCAGTTGTAGGAAACACTCATGATGTTGTACTGATATGGTGATCCTAACTTAAAAGAGCGAGTGAATCAATCTATCTGAAACAGGTGTAATCAAGAACAGCTAGGATGAGAAAAGCAGCTTTTAATTTATGTTGAGAAATTAATACAGTTTATCCTGTGTAACCACAAATTGGAAAATGCTGAAGTGACAGTTTGGCTCTGGGGTACAAATAGGTGAATAAAGGGTTTTGTCTACTAGCAATTGTAGGTACAAATTACTCATGACTAACTTCAGTGCTGTAATGAGAAGAGACAAGTTTCTAAATCTGCAACACTGTCCTGTTTCAGAGCAAAGTTCTAATTAAGAACAGGGTAGAAAAAAGTACAATTAGCACCTAAGAGGAGCTCGCCTTGGAATTTACCAATTTGCTGGTTTATTCAGTGTTTAAGCAAAATGTTTAAGCAGTGCTTATCTTAATACTAAAGAAGTAGTAAACTATTTAATGTAAGGTAAATGGATCCTAAAATTAGCCAGAATGTTTGTAATTAGACAGTTTGACATCAGAATTACAAGACACACCCATGTCTCCAGTCTGAGGTGGTCTTTATGCAAATAAAAGCATACATTAAATCAATGAGCTTTATCGGACAACTCCTTGGCAATCCTATTTAAAAGGCTCATTAAAGCCTCAGAGTGATTGTGGGTAAGTCATACATTCATATCGTGTACTCTATTACATATTCTGCTTTAGGAACTGATAGAGCTTGTATCATTTTCTCAAGAAAAGGGATATAGTTATGGAAATAGGATAAACTAGATATTTCAAGGTTGGCAGAGCCTTGAAAATTGAAGGACATATTAGCAATGAGAAAATTTCCCAACAGTTTTAGAGAAGTTGATTTTCATCATAAATACAGAAGGAATCTCATACTCAGATACTACTGATAGTAGTACTCTGATAGTAATGTTATTGGGTTTTCTACTGTTCTGGGGAGGGAAAGATATGTATAATGTTTTTTGTTTTTATTTCATTGTTTGCTTTCCTTTTGACTGTGATCTGACAGCTGGGAAATAGTGTAGCATAAGTCACTGCAATAAGAGCTGAGAAGGTACCAATTTAGTTTCTTTGTCATATGCAAAGAAAATGGAAAACTCCAAGACTGTTTAATAGTCACCTTTTCTCTCTGTATTATTCAAAACTTTCATCCATCATTAGAAACAAAGTCCTATTTTGACTAGAGTTTGCAATAAGTGCTGCTATTCAACCTAGGTATTATGTGATTATTCATTGCAGTTGAGCCTTCAGCTGAGTTAAATGAAGTGCACTTAAATGTGTGTTCTTCCTCTGTCATTAACTGCTCTATGGCAGCCTCTAGTTAGGTCCTATAGATCAATGTTTCTCAAACTGTGGGCTGTAAAAGAACTCAAAGGGGATTGCCAACTGTTAGACAGCAACAGTCAGCAGCAGTTCAGTTCCCTGAGTCTGCAGTAGATCTTTTTTCACAGGAGTGGAGAATGAGAAAAATATTAAATACTGACTGCAGATATTTGTTCTATCCAGGGAACTGCTAAGATACCTTTAGCTGCTGACAGTGCCTCATTTCCTTCAGGACAGGCAGGATTGGGCTTTCATTCCTTCATCGTAGAAGAATTGATCTATTATGAACTTGAGTGATTATATTGAAACAGGTGAGCAAACCGTAGATGCTTGACATATTGTATTGAGAGTGTATTACAGTGCCAAAAGGTTTGGGAAACACTATGGACTTTAGATTTCTCTTGGAAAGAGTGCAAACCTCCTTTTCTGACTACCTTTCTCACCAGATGCCTCGCCTAGATGTCTCAGGGTACATAAGATGACTCCATGTTTCTACACTGGTGAGCACTCCTGAGATGTCAGGGAGATGAAGTCCTGCCATAGCCTGGCCTTTGAGTGGGCCTGGGGACCTGCCTCACTTGTGGCATGGTCAGGTCAACACTGGCACACTAGAGCACAATGTGAAGGGGCAAGTTCTTCTCTGACCTGTGGCCCTTCCAGAGATGGAAGCTAGGGGTTGGGAAGAGCATCATGCCACTATTGTGACTATTTCAGTCAGGGGGCTCCTGGAAAGCATTTTATCCTAAACAAATCAAGGGTCATGAGAAAACTACAAAAAGTTAAATGATAATATAGGAATTGCTCTCTTAGTAGGAATAGAAAATAACCTGGATGCTATGTTGAGAACACCTTCCCTCTGCTTGAGGCAGGTGCTGTGCTTTGCAGTTCTGTACCAACACACATGCTGTTGGTCATCACTAAGATGTTGTAAAACATCCCTTACAGCCCTCTGTGCTATAAGAAGAAAGCAGAGTAAAGTTTTGGCTCCACTGCCTGAGTGAGAATATATATTTAACCTTCTACTCCTGAACCAGACCCAGGATGTTTGTGAGCAACAGCAGCTGCTGCTACTGCTTCTCCCACAGCTGGCTATATTATAGACCTGTAAGATGAGCAGTGACTGCTGGAGATTGCACTGCATGTGGTACAGTGACAAGTGATGGATGAAAAGCTTTCAGACAGGGAAGATCGTCTCCAAGCTCTCGACGTCAAGCTTTGTCATCAAGGCATGGCAGGTAAAAGACAGAGGACACTGCTGCTCCCCCATCTAGGACCTATTCCATGGCTGCTATCACCGTTTTACCTCCCAGGGTGCTCATGTGGTGTCGTCATAGACCAGTAAGGAACTTTCTGGGCAGTCTTAAATCAGTTTTCAGAAATCAGGGCTCTCCATTGTAGAAGAGATCAGCACCCTCTCTCTTTTCAGGAAAAACAGGATAATTTTTAGAGTGCAGGTCAGCAAATGGGAGATGCTGGTTTCCCTCTGCACTAGGGTTTACAACCTGTGAATGGTTTAACTTGTCTTTTCTCCTTGTACTGCAGTGTTGGAATACACACTTGGTCATCACTGTGTAAAATAAGAGATTATACTAAAGACTTGAATGAAGGTGTACCCAACCCACACAAGAAAATTGAAGTCTGCTCTTCCTTAAAGTCTGTGCTGGGATGAACCTTACTAGCTAAACTGGAATAGTGAAGAATGAAATTTGCAGCAATTACATGTCCAATTTATTACAACCTTAGTCAGTGGCTGTGGTAACTGGATGGAGCCTGGTGTGAGTAGGGTGTGCATCCATATGTTCTTCACCAAGACAAAGCGGTGGTGCTTAAATTAAAAATGTCAAATCAGAATTCCTGAACTATAGGAAAAATAAAATTATTTCAATGGGTTATTCTCTTAAATTCAGGAATTCTGACTCTTTCCCTTCTACTTCTTTCCTTTCCCCTCCCCCCAAGAAGGTCAAGAACTCTTTCCCTCAGAGATAATCACTGTCACTTTGCCTCTGCTTACTCCCTTCACAGCCTTCAACAGCCACCTCCCTTTATCACATATTCCATATACCACACTGTCTTGGGGCTTTTGCCTCTTATTCAGACACTGACTTTCCTCTTTTCTCTCACTTTCTTCATCCCAGTTTTCAAGGCACACCTCCCCTACACAAGTGCCTTTGTTTAAGTATGTTGCCAATAGATCACCCTCCACGCTTCACAGGGCACTGCTCTACAGGGGTCTATTAGTGTCAGGACCCTTTTTCTTCTTTCACACTTGCCAGTGAGCTCAGTGACACATGATCTTATTCTTTAATCACCTGTGACTCTGTCAAGAAGTACACTGACATCTTTTGTGAGAAAAGCAGTGCATTACATCTCTTCCCCAGGAGATATCCAGGCTCAGGTGACTGGCTGCACTTTCTTCTGTCTAGAGATTAATTCCGCAGTTCAGATTTCCTTCTCTTCCTTTCCCCTAACTGCACTCACCTGGCATATTAGCATGCAACTCTAAGCAGACACCAGAAAACAGTACCAGAGACATGTCTTCACCTATCCAGTCATGAATGAGTATCCATTCATAACACAAACCCTTGAATTTTAGGACCACAGCTTGCAATGCTTAAGATGAGGCCCAAGGTGAAGCCAGTAAAGACTGCACAAAGAATAAAGGTATGGGAGGCTGTGTGGTCCATAAGATAAATAATCTGTTGAAACTAATAGGAAAAGGTAGAGCGAGATGGTCCTTAATTACTCTTTCTGAAAGGAGCCACCTGTGGGTTCAGCACAGTGTGTTCCCATTAGAGAGTGAGCACAGTGAGAGCAGGACACCTGCTTCACTGATGTCTGGAACCAGATTGTGTCTCCTTTGCCAAGACCGAGACCTGAAGCGGTATGGGGCAGCTGAGGACAGCAGAGGGATTTGAATCAAGCTAGTTCCAGATGAAGCTGTTAGGTTAGACATGGGGCACTAAGAGAGCAGCAAACAACAATAAATCATGAGCACTGGCATCATGTTCCAGAGCTGAGCTGTGCACTCAGCCATTCTTCAGGCTCCAAGCCTCAATGTGTCTTCCCAATGGCTTGAAATTGCTTAACCTTTGATGCTCATCAGTCTTTGTACTGTAGGTACATTGATGCTGTAGCGGTAGGCAAGTGGGGGAAGGAGGTACAGTTATGACCATGGTATGCCTTTATTAGCATTAAAGCAAAAAGAAGTGAGAAACAGCATTAGGGATTTATGAATGTATGCTTCACCCTATCCAGGGAGTTGATAAATGTACTAATTATCTCAACACAGCAGGATTCTTCTAGGATTCTCCCTCCTGCAGCTGAATAGCTTTCACAATATTTCAAGGTTTCCTGTTTATTGCTAGAATTTTAAATTATTATTTTATTCCCTCTCTCGGGGAGTAGGCAAAAAACCTAAAATGCCTGCCGAATACAGAAGGTGCCTATATATTTCTGTAATTCTTCTAATTGTTCTGCCGCTGAGGTCTGTGATGGGTAACAGAGTTTTTTCTGAAATACTCACACTATTTTTTTGCTTCCTTTAAGTAACAGGCGTGTTTTCCTTCCAAGACATTTTACCAGTATCTTAGTCATCCTCAGATTTAAGCTTGAAGATCTGAACAGTTTTTCTTACATCAGCAATGGAATCATACAACAAAAAGATTTAGCAAACACGGGAAGCAGTCTGTCTGGGCTTTCCTTTCTTTCACATTGGCATGCATCGTATTTCACTGTTGTAATTTCTAGCTTCAACAGTCCCATTATTGTTTTGGCATCACAAAGCTTTTTTCTAAAGTTTCCATTGCACTTTTCCAGACAGGGCACAGGAAACTGACAAAGAAAAATACAGTCCCTGAAAAGAAAGTAATGGAATATACCAGCTGGGATTACCAGAGTAATGAAAACATCTGACTTCAATTTTTAAGGATGAGGCCAAATAACTATATTTTTGGTTTGCTTTAAAAAACTCTGCTGTAGGCTTATCTTCGGTTGTTTTGTTTTGTTTTTGTTTTTTTTTTTCACTTAGAATGAGACAAAGTGAGAGTCCAGCAATCAAATTTTCCTCTGTTGTAGATGAAGATGTACAATCCTGAAGAGAACTGAATGTGACTGGAAGTCTTTTATGTTTTAGTTTGGTTGCTCCAAGCTACTTGTGTTTCCTGAAAACAGCTAAAGCACAGAATCACAGAATGATATGCGGTTGGAAAGGAGCTCTGGAGATCACTGAGTCCAACGCCTCTGCCAAAGCAGATCCACCTAGAGCAGGTTGCACAGCAACATGTCCAGGAGAGTTTTGAATTACTCCAGAGACAGAGGCTCTGCCACCTCTCTGGACAGCCTGTTCCAGTTTTCTGCCACCCTCAAAGTAAAGAAGTTCCTCCTCATGCTTAGATGGAACTTCTTATGTTCAAGTTTGTGCCCATCACCTCTTGAACATAAAGCAAACAGGAATTTCTTCAATTTTTTTTCAATTGATAATAGTGTTCACTGAGGTTTTTTTCCTATTTTGAAATACAGTACCAAAGCAACCCCTTCAATCTAACAAAACAAACAAAAAACCCAACCCCCCAAAAAACAAACAAACAAAAAAACCCCACCAAAAAACAAAACAATGAAAAGCCTCCATATAGATTGTTGGGGTGTTTTTGTTACAAAAAGGTACAAAATTAGAATTCCTCATCCTGAACGATTTGGCCCATGTCTTCTTCTGAAATTTGGCTTTAGTGAGTAAAATAATCACGTGTAGGTTTATTAATCAGTTTAGGATTACTGACCACTGATGACTGCTAATCACTGATACTTATTTTGATAGTGTCTTCAGAATCATAATTTTAAAAATCCTTGACTGATCAATATTGGCTCCCCCCTTGGCTTTACACTTGTTACAGCAGACTGACTGGAGGAACCCAGAAAAGTATAAAGGCAGATTCAGAAGCTGGTCAAGGGATTACGGCGATAGTTATTGCCAGCAAAATTGATCTGTATTTTAGGTCCTTGTTTACTTCTGAAGTTGATAGTATGTGGGTGTCTGTATGGCCAGAGGCCTCTGCTCACTGAAGTTTATCTTTCAGCGACCTCTCTTTCCTGAGATATTTTTCAGTTTGTAGAGTACCCTGAACGCTTGCAAAACCAGTCTTGTGTTTGGATTAGCCCCTCAATGGTTTGCCAAATAAATATCTCCTGTTTCACTAGGAATCCCGATTTTCCTCTAACACAGCTTCAGTTTCCCTGAGGTTTATTCCTTTCTTACTATTCCTTCATTTTCCATCCCCCAAGCTGTTTCTGTATTTCTCAGTGTAGCACTGCTGATTAACAACTCCTTTGTGAATCCAGCGTGGAACAAGGCTCTCTTTATAATTCCCCCTTTTAATAATCTGAAAATTATTCTTAAAAATTACTGTCTGACTTTGGCATTTGTAACCAGCAATAATTAAAACGTGGAATTCATTTTTCTGTAGACTGGATGTTTATTGTGCAACAGAAGCTGCAAGGCAGTTTGATCCTGTGATCATTCCTGTCTATCCTTTATTATATTTATGGAACAGAATAGCCATGTATGTGCAATTATATGAAATTCAGTAAAAGGAAAAAAGATTGCATTTTTATCTCCAGCAGCATCATGGTGATCATTAGCAACAGCAAGGGCTTTCATTCAACTACATTGAAGCTTGACTGAAAAGAATACAGTGATGAAATTTAGACAGAGCTGGGACAAATATTAATTCAAACAGACAGATTCAGGCTGCATCCACCAAAGGCATCCTGGAAAGGACAAAAATGTGATAGACAAAGAGCAATTTACTTCACAAAACCCTTTCACAAAGTCTGGTAACTTAAAGCAACTGTCCTGAAGCCATCCATAGCCTACCATCACACCAAGAACATAAAAGGCTTAGGGAGCAGACACTGGCCAAAACAGGCAAAGTTAATGACTCAGCTAAAGCCTTGAAGATTGGGAGATTGTGAAAGATGACTTATGTGACTGCTTAGAGCCACATTAGAGTAAAAACCTTTTCATAACTCTTTGCCTGTTTATAAGTTTTCTCATTTTATAAGCTCTACATGTTCTGTCTGAATATGACATTCTGTCGTGTTAAGGTGGATTTATCATTCCCCAAATCTTCCTAGCTCCTGGCCAAGTCTCCTTCAGGTTATGAGGAGCTCTTCATTGCTTCTTGCTGCAAATGTGCTATACCTCATCCTACTGTCAAACCAAGAGGCCTCTGCAGCCCCAGTAATCATAGAATCATAGAATCATTTAGGTTGGAAGAGACCACTGGGATCATCAAGTCCATCAGCCCTACTCTACAAGTTCTCCCCTACACCATATCCCTCAACACCACATCTAATCTACTCTTAAACACAGTCAGGGAGGGTGACTCCACCACCTCCAAAGTGCCCTTTTCCCACCATGACATCAGGTAGTGCCAGCCATAGCCTGGAAAGTGATGAAGGGATAAACTGACTTGAGACTGCTGGCTTAACGCTATGGGACTGGGCCAGAAGAGGCATGCACATATGTACAGCATTAGCTAAACCGCTAAATGAAAATATTCTTTGGCATATGGCTGGGAATTGTTTTGAGGCATTCAGTTACATCAAACTAGGGATAGTGATTGTTCTAGACATTTAAATTTATAGACAAGCACCTTTCTAATAGCTAGGAATTGGACACTGTTTACTTGTTCAGGAAGAGGTCAATTTTCTGTAAATCTCTCTGAATACTTGATATTCTTTGTTACTGACACATGATGGTAACTGGTGTGACAAATCATATGGCATCATGGATTACATGTCTTCTAACTTGCTAAAACCAAGAACTAGTTGTTGGTTTGAATTTAAAATGGGCTTTTGTGAATATTCATTATGCTAATGAATACCTTAGATATTACTCTTCCCCTTTGTGTAAAAGCCTTATAGTGTTTTTATAAGCAATTTGTCATTTTGAGGCCCTGTTTGGTACAAAAATTGTGTGGTGCCAGACATAATAGTTTTGCATGATAAGCATGTGGATTGATGCAGAATCTCTTCACCGTAGCAAAGGAGCTTTAAGAAATTTCACACCCAGAAATAGAAGAGGAGAATACTGCCTCCCTTCAGCATTCTGGTTATCAGAAATTAAACTTTAATTCAATTAAAACATTGTGTAGGCAGATTTTTTTACAGTTTAGTATGACTGCTGACATGAATAAAGTTTGGAATGTGCATTAGTATACTGTTGAACCAGGACCACAGGGAATGCAATGGGACTTCTTTACTTATCTGTCTTTTTATATATACAAATACAGTAGACTCTTCATGAAAAGTTTGCCCTGCTTAACAAGAGAGGTTAATTTCCTAGACTACCTATATTTTGGTTTGATGTAAACCAAATGTTATTACCTGAGATCTTGGAATAATTAAAATGTGTATCAAATGTGCAAACAGCTTTTTTTTTTTCCCCTTTTCCTCTAAATGCCTGAATTGGTTAAGCAATCTTTCTGTACTTTAATTAGACAGTAGAAATCTATGAGACTGCCTTCATTTGGCTTTCAGCTGTTTACTTTGCGTCAGTAAAATCCATACACTCTAAAGGAGATCTCAACTATAATTAAAAGTGTTATTGAACTAAACACAATTACCAATGTTTATCTCATTATGTAATGCTGTTGGCACAAAAAGCAAGATTCAAACTTGCTTTCTTCTTGGCATTATTGTTTTGCAGGGTTTAAAACAATGTCTGCAATTCAATCAGGTAACGACAATTACTGCTGTCAATCCATGGGAAAAGTTGGTACCCCTGAAGTACTCCTTTCAGCAAAACTCTAGCTATTGTGGCAGGCTGAATTCTAAAAAGCACAGAACTGGGAAACTGCAGCCATTTATTTTTTTCCCCAGTACATATTCCACTGGAATTTGACATATTCCATTCTTATTTATTTGTACCAAAAGACAAATACAAGTAATTTTCTGGCTGCTAGAAATGCTTAACTGAGTTTTGCAATGTGGTACGATATATGTAATATTGTGTGATGGGTGAAGTTCTTTTGAGTTCCAGATATCCACACAAAAGATTAAATGACATATTGTATAGGAAAAAACAGCAAGTGGAAGTAAGGTGCCTATGCAAGATTTTCTTTTTTCCTCTTTTATTTATAATGCCAAGAATTATAAGAGATATTAGATAGAGATAAAATGCATAAGGAGTTCCTCTAAATAGATAATGCTTCGTTTTCAAGCAAGTTTAATGTATCTTCAATCTCAAGGGACTGAAAGTGCTAAAATCCAGCGGCCCATGTTCCTGACACACATACCTGGGACACATCACAGAACTTCTCTGGAGATGCTTTTTACAGAAGACTGTCTTGACAGGTACCAGTATGCTTTAGTGACCAGCAATACCTTCTCCCCACTGTTCCAATGCTTAGTGCTGTCCTGCCTCACCCCAGCTTTCTTACTCTGTGATTACACCTCCCCTGTGCAACTGGAATATTACAGCTGCGCTCTGCAGCCAGCACAGCCCACACTGCACCCCTTTCCCATCCACCAGACCCACCAACAGTGCTAGGCACAGGGCAGATTAGGATTTAGCTGGACCAAAGGTATTGCCCATAAGTGATAATTTCAATTGCCTTTCTGTCTTGTCATTTAGCAGGTGAATTGTATTCAAGTAAATTGTGAGATCTTGAGTCAGACTGAAATCTTACAGACTTCAGCCTTACCTCTTGGGAACCCTGGATTGCATTGCTCACCAGCACAAACACTGGCAACTAGTAAACTCTGTCCAGACATGAGAAAGTAACAGACAAATTGTGTCTCCTGCATTTCTCAAAATTTTTACTTTCTCTCAGGGAGGTGCTAATTTTCGTCCCTGGGGTTCTCAATTCTGAAGATGGTATGTATGTCTTCACAGTCTTAATAGACCTACAATGTGGCTTCTTATCAATGTGGTACTTATCACAGGAATAAACAATCCTTACCTAGTTGTGCATGGTGCAGTAAGGATTGGGGTTGAAAGAGTGTGCTTCCTCTAATGATGAATATCACAATTTCCTTTTTATGAAAGAGATATTTTTAGATAAACATTATATAAAAAAGTAAATGCAACTATTATGAACTCAGCTGCAGCAAAGTAGATTTACTTGATTTTACTGAATTAATAGCTAAGCTCAAAATGCTACAAGTTCAAGAGAAGTGAACACTGATAGGAAGCAATAATTTGAGGACAAGGGGTGGCCTCTTAAACACTGGCTGTTATACATACTGCAGAAAGTTTTTTCACTAGTTACTGACATACTACAAAACAAGTGTCTCTGCATTAACAGACACCAGGTTACATGGGCCAACCACTGCATGAGAAAATAACTTCTAAGACAGAAACCATTCTCAGCTCAGAGTCAGAAGTAGCCTTGACTTGGAGGAGCTGTAAGATAGATAGGTCATTCCATTTTTTCGACTAATGTATCCCCAGAGCTGTGCAGACACGGGGAACCTTATTAAAGGATTTTTGTTAACATGTCTGAACTGGGTATATTAATTGCTATATATTGTGCAAAGGGTGGACAATTACTGTGAGCTGAAATCCTTCAGAAATGCCCACATCATTTCTTACTGGTGGCTTCTTATTTTCTTCATGCTCAAGCAGTACAACAGCCCTGC
Source organism: Jacana jacana (assembly GCA_013400555.1). Classification (NCBI taxonomy): domain Eukaryota; kingdom Metazoa; phylum Chordata; class Aves; order Charadriiformes; family Jacanidae; genus Jacana; species Jacana jacana. Next base: position 7,309 of record VZTM01010500.1, on the reverse strand, counting down.
AAATGAGGAAAAGATAAATCCGCAACTTGTGGTGAGGGACAGCCCTGAATGGCAGATCTGAGCTACAGATCTCTGTGAGAAGCTGCCATATCTTACTCTCTGTGCTTCATCATCATCACCAAAGCTGAAGCAATCTCAGCAGCTTCTGGGGATGAATATTTGTGTGTAGTTTCAAAATCACTATTAGCATGAAGTGCTGCAGTGGCAGTTCTTACCCTGGGAGTGTGTTGACACTATTATCATGATCTGTCAGACCATCTTCAGATATATTGTGTTTCCAGCCTCTTGGAGAAAATGTGGAAAGGTTATTTTGGGCATTGCTGTAGATATCAAAACTGTATGGCATAACTGAAAATGCTTCTTGCTAGAGCATCAAGTCTATGTAATAAATTTTGTGTGTGGTACTGAGGAGTTGATTGTTTTCTTGATTTTATTTTTTTTTTGACATGGGATTTTCTGAGTAACTCTTGTCCCTACTTAAACTTTTATTTTTCCATCCTAAAACATATGTGCATTATGTAGTGTGCATTGAACCTTTCTGCACAGTCAAATTGAGAAATTATACAGTGCATTTAATGTGAGGGAACAATCAGATTTCTCATATTTAATCGCACGTTGATCCCACTAATTTGCAGGTGGATTCTGACCATCCCTTTTTCAGTTCCCATTTAGGAATACACTACTATTAAATATGTGATGAAGGCTCTGCTTTGTTTGGGACTCACTGTCCTGCCTGGTTTAGGGTCCTGCAGTTGCCATCAGTTGTTTATGAAATATGTCTCATTGTCAAATGAGATTTTTGGGTCTTGGAGTTTATTCATACAGCAATCACTCCCTGTGAAAATAATTCGTAAATAAATAATAATTCAGGAAGTTTAGAGTGATGCACCTCTTCAGGGAGAAAGAGATTTTAATAGTATTTTTATTTGCAACAAAAATGTCACTTTAAAAGGGTGGTAATTCTGTACCAAATCATTGCAATTAATTAGTGCTCAGAATTACTCCTTTTGAAATTCAATAGATGGAATATTAAAATATCAGGAGAAAGCAAGTGAAAACCATTTAAAATTTGTTTACAACAGCCCAATTCCTCCTATGAGTTTTAGCAATTTCTTTTGATATGGGAGGATACATTAAAAGCTGTAAGTTTTATTTTCCTTCAGCTGCAGTGTTTATTGCAATACTCTCAGAAAGTTTAACAGAGGATGCATAGAATGACTTGGTAGCCTCAGTACATGGAACCAAATAGCATTTAAAACTCTTCTGTGCCATTTCCTCAGGTTTCTTAGCATAAATCTCTCCTATTATTTTGTTTTCAGCTAAGGGTATTTGAGGAGGATATTTTTTTTTTACATTTTGTCTTTGGGACTTTATTTTTTTTTAAATACGTACTGTGGATTTGTGTATTTGCAGGATACCTGGAGAGCTGAAATTGAACACTTCACTGTCAGAAGATACTGATATCTGAAAGGAAGAATAGCCCCTCTTTGTTTACTGACTGTTTTGAATATTATTTCAAGAAGTACTAACTAAAAAAGAAAGGGAAATATATGGTGGGGTTTTTATTCTCTCTACAGATCCTTTCTCAATGACAGGAAAAGTACAATAGTATATGCAACAAGGAAGATGTCACTTGTTACTTTGATATGTACCTTCATTATTTTACTGTTTGCATTTAAGCATGTTAACCTTTTAAAATAAAGGTGTATTGCATTAATAGTCATTTGGCTGGGTTTGAGCTAAGAGAAGCAATTGCCTTTGATATTCTATATCAAGTTACTCAGAAATAAGGCCAGCAATTCAGTACTGCTTTCCAGAAGAAAAATAAATGTTTTCTTCTTTCCCTTTTTTTTTTATAAAATAAAAATAAAATAAAAAATCAGTTAGAATAAATAGCTTGAACTTGATAATAACGTTTAAGGCTGTCTTTTCATAACTTTTTGCTGTCACAACTTATTACATTTAAATGTGCTTCTGTTAGTTTTTTCTAATTTCCCTTTTTTTCTTTTTCTTTTTTTTTTTTTTTTTTTTTTGGTCTGCTCTATGTGCTCTATTAATTTAGTATGAAAATCCTTTCTGATCCTGCTGAGAAATTTTGAATTCATTGTACTAATTGATGCATTGATTAAAAACTTCTTGCTGGAAAATAAAGGCTCATTCGAGGTGTGCTGTACAATTTGGGACTCTCTGGGGACCGAGAGCTTCATTAAGAGAGAAGTGTATTAGCTCTGCCTTATGCAGAGAAAGTATAAAAATATAAGAAAAAAAAATAATCAACCTTTGCAATAAATTGTGGGACTTGAAGTCACACTATATAATTATACATACATAAACCTGGCAATGTGAGACTGAAAATTTTGTTAGTTGTTAGAGGTTTTAAAATGGACTAATAATATTGCCTGAATTTCTTGTGCAAGCAATCTTTGCTACTTATGTTATATTTTCTAGATCTTTTCAATTCTGTTGTTTTGTTCAGGGTTTTTTGGGATTTGTTTGTTGTTTTTTTCCCCTGCCCTCATTTGCTCATATTGTACTATTACATTTTTTCTCTGGCAGGCAGTAGCTAGAAGTCATTGAAGATTTCATGCATTAAGATGAGAGAACAACTTGTCAAGATGGTTATAAACAGATGCCATTAAACCATGGAGATATGGTAGAAGGTGAGGAAAAGAAAATCATAAATAAAAGCAGTATAAACTGGTTTATTTAACTACTTTATTTAAGTATTTTATTTCAAAAATATAGAAGTCTTTATCTACAAGTAAGGCCATTGCAGAAAAGTAGATGTGGACTCTTAGCACTGACTACAAACAAGGCTCAGAACTTCTGGTGTAATGCACCTGGGCCAACCTGATTGTATTTGCCATTTTTCCTTGAAAGAAAGATTTTTCTTCCACCCTTGGAGTTGGAGGGTAGCAGTTATACCTGTGGGGTCACAGATAGGGGTTAAGAAGAAACTGAAGATTCACAGTGTATGATGTTGTGGAAGCAATAGCTACTTAATGGAGCCACGGAGATGAATGGGCAGCTTGTGGCTCACAGGCATTGTGTCCTGTCAGACATGGGCTTCTTACTCACTCCTGTGCCCTGAGGATGCACAGCCTGGGAGGCATTAAGTAAGGCAGAACCTGGCTTCAGTGTCATTGCATAACCAAGTCCTGTAAAGGCAGGATTTGGAGCAGGGACTGAATAGAAATCCTTTCACTGCTGGGGGAGGAAAAGTCCTGTGCATTTGCTGTTAAGGAGAAATTTTTCCTGAAATGAGGTCATGAAGCAGGCTGGTTCCCTCCACAATTTGCTGACTGCTTTCTGCTTTCACACAGTAGTGACTGTAAAACATGAGTGGTTTTGAACTATACGTTCAGAACAAGACCACATTACATTATTCAGGAATGGGACTAGCAGGCAATAAAAGATTTGGATACAGAATGGCTGGTACTAGCGACTGGTGTTACACAATTATAAACAGGGATTAAAACCTGCAGCATAGATCAGGAACTACTTCACAAAAAAACAGCCTGGGAAAAGACTTGTGCCTTTCATTTATATATACATATACATATATATATAAAACCATATGATATATATGTCTATATACACTACAATTTTGATAAAGGACTGTCTTCAGAGCCCTCTATACATTTATCAACTGCTATGCCAGATACAGAGGAATGTACATTTATCCTCAAATGGCAGTGGGAATAAAGGGCAAGCAGAGCCATCCATGATGAAGAGGGCAAGAGAAAATTACCACCCTCAAGACAGATGTCTGCTAAGCTATAGCCACTTCCCCAGCCAGTTTGACCTTGGGAACCAGACAGAAGTCTTCCATAGGACATATGATGCAACATGTTTATCAGTAAGTTTTGTTAATGCATCCTCAGTTTACTCAAAGAGCATTAAAAACTTCAGTTTTCTGTGCAGAAAGAAAAAGCAGTATCGAGCCTGGAAGAAAAAGCACTTTGAAAAATAATGAGCAATTTGTCTACATGATCCATTTGGGGTGTTACCAACTGAGGGGTAGTGAGTCTTCTAGTTGGAACTGTGGCCTGAAAAAGTATGCAGGGGATTTAGGATGCTTATCCACCTGTGCGGCCCAGGGGGAGCTTCGGTAAATTACAAATTGACGCACAGCTGTGTTCTACAAGATATGTGTTTCATTCAGCAGTGTTAATGCCCCAGACCTATGGTCCTGGAGCACATCTCACAAAATGCAGCAACAAGTTGGTCTTACCTGCTAGTTCTATGATTTTGAATGTATTAGACTTTAAGGTTTAAAGGTATTTCTTCAATAAGACACCAGCCCAAAGGCTGCTCAGTGGCCTATATACCCTTCAAAAAGAGTAGCTCAGTGATGGAATGGGCAATAACACACCACTGCAGAAAAGTTACCTCTTTGTCTTAGTATTTGCAAGAGGGAACAGCAGAGCAGGAACAACATGGGCAACATTTGTGCCACTGCTAGAAGATACAAACCATGTTAGCAGAAGAGGAAGGCAGAGATCTCAGAGTCAACTGACTCACCTGGAACTTAAGCTGCACACAGAGCTAGACATATACAGAGCTAGACACAGGTCTAGATATTTAGGCCATCGATTGCAATAGAAGAAAAAGAAATCCTCGAGCAGAAATAGGTATTAATTTACATACCCAAGATCTATGTAAATTTTGCATGCAGGATGCTGATATTTACAAGGAAGTCTTTTTCCACACTGTCAAGTCCTGTCAGACACATCAGTGGGACTCAGTAAGAGACCTGTGGTTGCAAGGCTTGTTAGGGTAATATGGAAATCATCACATTTTCCTTTCTTTTTTTCCCTGTATTGATAGTATTATTACAGGTGATGTAGAATGGGCATTCATTTTTACTCACATAATAAGGCTATGGCAAACACAGACATACTACAGTTGTTGACAAGGTTAATAATGCTTGCTTCACACTGAAAGTACAACATTCCAATCCAGCCAGAGTGTGCCATAGACTCTGGTAATGCCAAGAGTGGAGTTTTGCTTTGTTATTAAAACAGGAGGTACGAGAACTGCACTGTGCAAGACAAAAAGACCCCAAGGTAGCACCTCTGCCACATGGGAACCTTTGGTCCAGGTACAGGTCTTCCTTAGTAGCTAATGCATTTTGTGTCTATGTAGATATTATACGTAATATCCTCAGTGTGGATGTTCAAGCATGGATATTGTCTCTTCAGATTTCAGAAGCAGGAAGAATTACCAGGAAAATGTTTACCTAAAAGTCAGTATATGGGCAGTTACTAAGAAACTAACAGCATTCACCACATCTGGCCAGTTAAAAGTGTTGTCTTTTGTCTCTTCTTACAATTCAAATTTGATTCATCCTGTATCATTCATGAGAGTATTCTCAACCTTCTTCACCGTGCTGATTTTTAAGGGCCATGACTGAAGTGGAAGAATGTTATTAGATGTTGAAATGTACCCACAGGTCTCAGCAGAAGTTTAGAAAGCACGGAAAGAATCTGTAATATAGGAAAAACACATGTATACAATTAACCTTGAAATCTCTAAACACAAATCTGATTAGTAAAGTTAGTAGAAACATCGACCCCACTGGGAGATCTATTAGATCTTTCCCTAGAACATTTAAACTAGCCTTGTACTGGCTGAGCAATAATCTAGGATCTGAAAAATGATAGATTTTTATTCAACAAATACTTTTTAGATCCAACATACCAGAATTACATATATTTTTAAAAGTCTGGGATAACAGAGGTTTCTGTGTTCATATCAACTCTGTATTCCTTCATTTGAGTTTTACATGATAAAATGATTTCTTACATTTTTATGAGTAAAACAAAAGTTAATAACAAGTATAATTATATCAATTACACAAAAATATATTTAAACAAGTATTAACAACTTGGTGTAAATTATAAAACATTGTCAACAAATTGTTTTAAAAATATCGTCTTGGGTCTGGGTTACAAATAAGCTATATTATATATAGCACATTTTAATTGTCTCTGGGAATTCCTATAGAATGTACCTGCCATAGAGTATTTTATATTTAATTAATATTTTAAGATGTATACTGCATGGATATTAGGCATGTTCAGATCTTTGTTCTTTTGCTATATTTCCCTCTGATTACTATTGTTTATGAGAAATGTGCTTTTTTGTTTGTTTGCTTTTTCAGTTCTGAAATTAACAATTTATTCTAAAAAATACCACTTCATTCTACAATTGTGTTGTGGTAATTTTGATCAAATACTCAAATTTTAACTCTTTGCAGGTTTATATGACTAGTCAAGAGCACCAATAAGAAGACAGTAGATAATTTCTAATTGTCTTTTCTCTCTGTCTTGATAAGTGCATTAATGACACTTTCTACATAGCTTATGTTACAGTAAACTTATGAAGGTTACAAAGTTCACGTCTGTACCATGGCCATCCTTTCTATAACTGGTTTGTTTTACACAAGTACTTGGAATTCAGGTTGAGTACTCTGCAAATACAAACAGCTGCTCCTGCTCTTAGTCTCAACAAGGTAAGAAAACAGATAACAATTTTCAAGCAACCCAAACTTTATCTGCCAAAACAAGTGAGTGTATTGCATTATGTTTGACTGCTGAATTTGATTTTATTTAGCTTTTGTTGAAGTGAGTACATTTTTGTCTTTCTTCGTTGGCTGCTTCCTCCCTTTCCCTTCGGTTTCTTTGCTATATCTTTATCTCTCTTTCTTCTTTCCCCGTCACTTAAAGGTTTCATATTTTTGATAAAAAGACAAGAAAAAATATACTCTGGTTGAGTGATTTAAAGTATTCTGTTGTAATATCTTCCTAAACCCGTGTAGCCAGAGCAGGGAAAAAAAGGTCAAAAGAAGTAGCTCCCTCTAGGAATAAGTGATGACGGTGAGACTATAACCCTGAATCTTCAGTTGTTACTTTCTGATGCTTCTCTAATCCAAATCCAAAATTAACTGTAAGAGCTTGGACAGACCATCTGAACCATCCCTGGTCAGATGTGGGCTCATGGATGGTCCTGGCTGGTGAGGCTTATGGTAGGGCAGGGTAAGGCAATCTCAGGTAGTACCCTGGT
>VZTM01010498.1:0-13923 GCA_013400555.1 Jacana jacana | reverse complement strand
ATGTGAGGTCCTGACATCCAGAAAGTCTCGAACAATGTCAGTATAAGATCAAGTCTGGAAAAATGTGCATGTACTGGGAGTGATATCTTGGGAGAGGTGAGAAGTGATGAGGAGGGGCATTCACAAAAAAATGCATGGAGAGACCTGCTCAGGACACCTGAGTGGTTCCACATCGAAAAATCATAAGGTTCAAATTAAGGGAAAACATGACCCAGAAAACCCAGAGAAAGTATTGGCAAAGTCATAGCATCAACTATACTACTGGACTGGGGAGCAATCCAGAGCAAATAATGCTGCTGTTTGAGAAGGAAAGCATGACAGTCCCCTTCTGAACAACCCTAAGGCTCAACAGAAATTAGTGACTTCAGGATATTGAAAATTGCAGGGTTTTAGTCACTAACTTGCACAGTGGTATCGTCTACATCCACTTGGAGAACAATATCTAGAAGCCAAATGCAGAACAGGTCTCCTGTGCGTTGCTGCATGCTCTAAAAATATATATTGAAATCCATGTTTGTGACTGTGTATGTGTGGGATATAGGTGTGTCTGTAAATCACCTTCAGAGCCTTTTAGACGTCATATGACTACCTTAACAGTGATTTTCAGTTTGCATGTTTCTAGAGGAGGACATATCTGTGTCACATTAAGTTTTAACTTGTGTAGATGCAGTTCTGCAGTAGGACTCTCTTAGTCTTTTTTCTTCTGGCCCTTCTCTTTCAAGAAGGAAGTTGTTTCTGATCCAACAGTGGCTAATTCTAATCTAGAACTATGTAAAACTTTTTTCACACGTGTGCTTCAAGTGATATTCATCAATGCTGTCTAATGGATGCCCACCTGGGAGGATAAGGAGGGAGAGGGGGATGCTGGAGCAGATGCAGAGGTCATGAAGAATAGGTTCAGATTAAGATAATTCTCATGGCTGCAGAGAATCCTCAGGAACTCCAGTCTCATGGAAATCAGGGTGGAGAGTGAATTCAGCTTGTTTGAGAGCTAGAAGAATAAACCAAAGAAGTATTATGTGATGGGCATGCACTGTGCAGTGAAACATCCTGCTTCCTGAAACAGAAATAGCCCAGCATGCATTAAAATGGTCACTGGTTCCCTGTACCTAACCTGTTTCCATCCATTAGCCGCAGTTTGTTTGGCATTGATGGTGTCTCTCTCCCCACTTTCTCACTGACTTATCAACTTCCCAAGAGACAATCAACTGTGTTGTTTTCTTTCCCTCCCAAAAGAAAAACACACAGTATTTTTTTTCCCTTTTGCATTGCACAAACTATAGGAAACTGGAGTGGTAGCCCCCATTCTCCTACATACCATCAACTAAAAGAGGGCCTTCCTTTGGCTGAAAACCTACAGGAAGGACATCAGGTCACAAAACAGAAAGAAAACCTTCCCCTTCAAATGCCACAAATAATTTAGTAACATCTTGCATCATCTTTAATTTTGGAAGGTGTATAGAGCAAGAAGACAGAGATGGAACATTTTGACTGAACCCCCAAATCCAAATACTGTCCATCACAGAACTGTACTGAAAGAGTCAGAGATCAAAAGCTGTTCTGTATGGTCTGCAGACCCTGCTGCTAAGGGATGTAAAAAAGTAAGAGAAGAAAAGTAAAGCTCTATGGATGCTCTGCAGCAGTGCAAGGTATAACATTTCTAAAAGAGTCTTATGCTCCACTCAATTTTGTTCTGCAGACCACAAATCAAATGAGGTTTAAAGTCTCTGCGTATGCAATAGAAAATAGGAAATTCACCTGGATCTTTAACACAACTCAAAGGATCTTGATGGATAAATTAAACAGAACTGAACACTGGACTGGCTATATGCCAAATGCAATCCAATCATGCACTGTGCCTACCTGATTACAGTAATGCTTGATGAGATTAAATACAAAACCTCGGTCCATTAAAGAAAGAAGATCATACAAGAAAAACGCCAGGCTGATATTAATTTTTTCTGCTTGCTCACTTTCCTAAAAAGAAAAAAAAGGCGGGGGGTGGGGTGGTGGAATTGAATATATTATATATATAAAACTTATATAAAGAAAAACATTTTAGAATCATTAAAAAATAGTGCAGGGAACAGCTCCTAGAACCATATATGAAACATATTCAACTAGATTATTTCAGTTCAATTTACGTGACCTTGTTAAAATCATATAGAATTACTCCTGTAAATTATTTGAACTGTTGTAGCTCTCACAGACAAATATCACAGGATGAATGAACAAGTTTATCTATGGGCTGACAGCAATTAAATGGAATTTGAGACCTGTTCTGAGTTTGCTATGGGCTGCAATCCTGTATATGCCTTTTTTTTTAAAAAAATGGAACCTTTAACATTGGAGAATGCTGGTTTAGGTACTTACAACATAGAATATAATTTTAAAACATTAATAAAAATCTGCATTGGCTCTGCTGATGGAATTCCAAGTATTATTTTTTTTTTAGAAATTTTAAGTGTAAAACTGATAGTAAAAAAATACTGTTAAGATAAATCTGTGGGTTTTACCACTTAGCAGCTAAATTCTTGTATGCTTACAAATTGCCTGATTACCAGAGATATGCAGCCCCCAAGTAAAAATCATAAAAAACTTAATGTGCCCTTTAAAATAAGTCTACAGCTACTTCAAATATACCAATTTAAATCATAAAATCTCTGTAGCATATGTAGTTCACCAAGAGAAATTTGTGGAGGTGTCTGACAGATCTGCACATATTTAATGCTCAAGAGCCCTCAGGTGAGTTCACTCAAGACTGACAGAAGAGATGACTGAGAAATATGTTGCCCCTACTCATGTCTCTGACTAGTGAGAACAGGTGTGCATCACCTCAGGGTGCTTATGATTTAATTTTTCATTTTTCAACCTTTTTGTTGCTGTTCAGGAGTAGAGATATATATATTTCCTACGATCTGGAATTTATACAGCGAAACATTTTCCTAGTGTGAAGAAAAAATCAGTTTTCCACTACCTTACTGGGTAGGCTAAAATATGCCAGACATATTACTATAGAATCCCAGGGCAATCTGACATGCTCAACCATGTACTGAAACACAAGTTATTACTGCTTGGATTTAAAAATCAGACACACATTACCTACTGCTGCTCTGTACAACTAACCAATGGCCCTAATTCCGCAAACACTGCAGTGGGATTTTCACACATAATCAGGTTCTGTACACTCACTCTATCAAAATGGAACAGAATTAACATCCCATGAAACCCTGTGTATTTGTGGTGAGGAAGCCATAAATACTAATCTCTTGGCAAAACCTAGAGTTCCACTAAAATATTTTTAATGTAACAAATTTTTATTATACAACAAACTAAAAAATATATGTCACTGACACCTTCAGTAAACATTTCTGTGGAAATGATTTCTCTGAATGTGGCTATCGCAGAAGCACTCCAAATGATTGAGAAAAGGTTAAAAAGCTTCTGGAAAGACTTCTTGGTGGACAGCTACAATCAATTCCGCCATTGTCCACCACCAGCTGCCTGGTCTGCCTGGTGGCACAGCACACTGCTGGGCTAGCACAATGCATTTGGCAGCTCTGGGGCATGAAAACAAGTTGGTTGCAAGAACTGAACAAACAATAGTCACTCAGTGCCTATCTGTGGACTTAACTTAGTCTATTGGCCAATGCAAAGTGGCATCAGTGATGTAAGCTAACGGTATTAATGTTAAAATATAAATTGCATTTTTGCCATCCTTTTAACTTTATAATCCTTTGGAACAATGTAATTTGTTAAACTGTATTAGGAGAAAGAATTTCATGGGACTTAGAGCTTGTTTCCTGTCTTTAATTTTCATGCAGCCAGCGCTTCTTTAAAGAGATCTGGAGTTAGATCACTTGTGGCTGGACTTTGCAAACCTCAAGAGGAATCCTGCCTTCATATTGCATAGCCCACTGCCATCAGAGAAGTAAAATGTGGAATAAATGACTGTGCAGCAGAAGTGAGGATAACAGGAGAGGGAGATAAAAGGAATAATCCTTGCCTGGGCTGCAGTTTGATGCCCTGGCTAACCTGGCATAAAGCAGCACTGCCACTGATAATGGGTGTCCAACCTTTCCTGTCAATGGGAAAGGTTGCACCCTGCAGCCACACCAACAAGCAGACTGGGGAGCTGAGCTGAATAAAAACAAGCTGTCTGCCAGGGGAGCAGGAGGCTGCCCCTTGCACAACCACAACTCTCACTTAATGTCCATGTGAGAATACTGCCTCAGTTTTGACCTAGTTTTAGTGACACTGCTGAAGCTGAAAAGGGATTGAATATAGCTCAGTGAAACACAGGGTGACCAGCAAAGATCCATGCTGCTTATTTCTTGTATTTACCTTCTGGGGTTTGACTAAAAGTGCAGCAATCTCTGAAGTAACCACACTAACTATAGTGGTAATATCATCCTTGAAGCGATCAGAGAACCGGCTTCTTCGTGGGTTGTCTTGTTTCTCTATGTTGTGAACATACTGAGCCATACTCTTTATCTGAAAAACAGAAAAAATTATTACAAAAAATGCCTAAACTGGAGGTTAAAGTACTGCTTTATGTTAGTCTGTGAGAGTAAGATTCCCTACTTGTTTTTCCCTGAATGTAATCACTCTCATCTTCTCAGAGTTGATGTGATAAATCCTACATGTACTTGCAAATGACAATGGAGAGCCTAAGACTCAGACACAGACAGACATGAATTTCTGTTCATGTTCATGCAGTTGGTTACTCTCAGCATCTGAAATCAGAATTGCTCTCCCCAGTCTCTTGCATCTGCAGCTCTGAAACACTACTGCTTGCAATTTTCACTCTTCATACTGACAGACAGGGAATGACATTTCTGGAATTAATTCTTATTTCTTGACCTGGTGCTAGTTTGCTTATAAGCTGCCAGTGGAAATCAGTATGTTTTTTCCACTGATATCCATCACCTCAGGGCTCTGTGAAACTGTGAGTTTAAGGAGTCTTGTCACTGCTCCCATGTTGTTAACAAAGTGGAAAAGACAGGAACAGGTATTCACAGAAAAGAAAAGTCCTGATTTGATGTCCATCTTTCAGCCTTCTGCAAGCTGTGGACCTACTGTGCATGTAGTTCATGCAGGACTATGCCATTCCAGGCTATCAGTGGGGAATGGGGGGAATGCTTTAGTCATACTTCCATTATTTGGGTCCTCTCCTTTTCAAACTGGAGCTGAGATCACCATCCAACTGAATCTGTGCCTGGAGTACCCGCTATATTTCACCATTAACTTACTATAAAATACCACTGTTGAATCTTACCAGGAGCTCAAAGAAGAACCAGGCATACTTGAAGACAGATTCTCTCACCATACCCGTGCTGACCACCATCTGCAGTGCCAGCTCCTCATGGAAATGCTAGATATTAAACACAGAGTGTTGGAAAATGGCTTGTCAATCAACCCATCTTCCAGTTTCAAAATCCCCCCTCTTCCCTGTGGGAAACTCCCCCATCCTGCAGGGTCAGCAGCTGGATGGGATTGTGCGGATGAGAAGGCAGATTTGAACAAAATGACATATAAGGAATGCTAATGGCAAATAGACTTTGGGATCCATATTTCATGGATATTATTAAGTTATCCATATTATCCATGGATAACTTAACTGTATTTTTGTATTTTTGGTAGTATTTTTGGTCTACCCTCAGGCCATTGGCTCTGTGCATGACAGGGAGCAGGCATTCTTCCCAGTGCCCCCTAAGTATTTCCATTTAGCAGGTCCATGTTTTTAAAGAGAAGATACATAAGCCAAGATTGTCTGTGATGGGAGAGAAGGACAAAGCAATGCTTGTACAGGGTTTTGCAGTTGGAGACAATACTCTTTGCAGTTAGATATCACAATAAGATACCCAGTCCTAATGATGTAAGCTTTTAGGAAACTAAAATTTTATTACAATGTCTATTTTCTATTCCTGACACAAAAATTAAAGATTCCTAAGCACATTTACATCGAATAGAACATATTAATCCATCCAATAATCAGACTGGGTATAAACCACTACGCTTTTTGTCCGAAATCAAACCAAAAAACAGGAGCAAGAAAAGTGTTTCTTAACTGTAACTCAGATTCTGAGCTGCACATTGAAGGGTTTTCTCCCTGCTTCTTCATTCAAAGCCACTGCTGCTGAGCAATGCCAAACACTAGATACAGCTCTGGAAAAATTATCTATGTGATGTGGTATCTTCTGTGCTCTAAAAAGCTATTTGGGAATATATACTCAAGATAGGAAAGAATTTCTTAGTTCTAAAAGCTACAGAAGGGGTAAAGGAAAACATTATTTACAGAAGAAAGAGAAGGCAAACATTTCTGAGAGCAGTTTACTGTAACATGTAAAGGCAGGTATCCAAGGGTAAACCGCAGTGGAAAAAGACAGAGTCCCTAACACCTTGAGAATGAGAGCAAAGGGAGGATCTAGGCAGGTTACTACCTGTCTAAGTCTGTCCTGGAAAAAGAAGATAAAAACTCTGGAGCAGAAGCAGAAAAGTTTAAGCAATATTTATCCAGCGATTTGATATTCCATCACAAACTCCTTGTTGGATAAAACTGGTTGTTAATTTTATTCTCTCTCTCCTCATTTAGAAGTGCTAATTGCCACTCCTGCCTTAGGAGGTTCCAGGCTCTGTTAATGTGCACCCTCACGCTTAGGGGTCGGGTACCTTTTTGTTGGGTGGTCTTGGGCTTGCACAAACACTTGGCATGTCATTTGTTCCTTCAACATAGAAAGACATCCGAGTGGAGCTGTGATCCATAGGCTGGAGGGCATAGCCAAAAGAAATACATAATAGTAAATTAATATATGTCTTAAGCTAATTAACAGAGAAGAAATCCTCAGCGGTGGTTTTTTGGAAGGTATGCAGAGATGTTCACCTGAACAGCTCAGCTCTTTCCTTCTCCCCAATCCCACTTCCCAGTGGAGTAAAAGACCACCTGGGTGCAGCCGGCGCAGGAGAGTGGGAATGCCAACACTGCCATCCCGTGCCCGATTCCAGCACTGCAGCCGTATTTTGGAGGGGCTACAATTTGCCCTTTCAAGGGGAGCTGTGCTGTAAGCTTATGCGGTGGCTCTGCATTGGAAGTCAACTGGCGTCTGGGAGTCTTCCTTCCATTAAAAGTAGTGCCAATTTAAAAGGTAGTTACATGGTAGCAGCCAATTGTAAATTGTTACATTCAACAATGTTAATGAAACTGTAATATCAAATGTTTTAATTTTGCATTGATTTGGGAGGAAGAAAGGCTTGAGCTCTGTGTTTTTAGGACACACTACAAGAGAGCAAAATTCACAATTAACTTCAAATTTACATTATTAAAAATTGTTATGAATAAATATGTAAGCCTATATAAACAAATCAAATAGATCAGCAAAGCCTGTACTTCTTAGCTCCTGTCTAATGTGCTGTCCTGGTTTGAGGTAAAACGAACCAATTTTCTGTTTTATGACGTTACTTTTTTAGCTGGGCCTCTTCTAACTAACTAAAATCTGAAACTAACAGCATATTGTTCAGAAACTCTCCACTCTTACAGTGATGAGACCTGATTATACCAAGGAATGGTGCAGAGACTCCCTTGCTTATACTTATTGCTAGAACAACCAGGGTCGGGTAATTTCGTTATTGGTCCCACTGGAGGGTCAGAAGTGGAAAAGTGTAGAGGGGTCACAGCTGTAGGGAGGAGTGGACAGGACAGGTGTGACCCAAAATTGGCCAACTGGGGTATTCCATCCCATCTGCATCATGCTCAGTATAAAAGTTGAGATATCAAAGGATCAACTCTCTTCCTTCAATGGCCAACATCTGAGGAGGACCCTGCCTGTTCGTCTGCCTTTGACCCTGATCCGAGCACTCCTGACTCCAGATCTGGAATCCAGCTCCTGTCAGTCACTGAACCCAGTCTGGGACTTTTTCCAATACCTGCCTGTGACAGGACTGTTATCCTGGGAGCTTGATACAGTTTTGTATATAATGTATCTATTTCATAATTTTCTTCTTTTTCAAGGAATCGCAGAATGACAGAATATCAGGGATTGGAAGGGACCTTGAAAGGTCATCTAGTCCAATCCCCCTGCCGGAGCAGGAACACCTAGATCAGATCACTCAGGGATGCATCCAGGCAGGTTTTGAATGTCTCCAGAGAAGGAGACTCCACAACCTCCCTGGGCAACCTGTTCCCAGGGACGTTTTAGCATTAATACTTCATTAAAGTAGTTTAGTTCATTCTAAACTTGTAAATCTCCTTATCCTCTTTCTCTCCTTTCTTTTTTGGGGGAGTAAGGGCCATCTGCCATCTGTGCCATCTGGTTTTGGTAAATTTGACTGACACCACGACATTTGCTCAGGGCAAGCACCCACCCACTTTAACTGGAGAGGCATGTGATCATTCAATGGAGAAAAGACTTCAAAATGTTTCTGAAAATAACCTGCTTGAGAAGCGGTATTTTACACACATAACAATCAAAGAAAAGGGAGGAGGGATACGGTTCAGAGCTCAGCAGACACGCTGTTGTGGAGCTATGCCAGGGCTGCAGCTAGGAGCAGGCTCCTTGCAGAGGAAAAGACCCTTTTGTCAGAGGTGCAGCTTCCCAGCTTCTATTGAATGAGGAACTCAAGATTTTGTTTTCACCAGAGAGCTGAGCACAGCCACCCTCAAAATGCTCTGAGATGCGCCTGGGGTGCTGTAGACCAGTGAGCACCAGGTGCTGGTCAGGAAGGCAAAATCCTGCTTCTTAACTGTCATCATCCTTCCTACCCTTCAAGCCATTGGTAGTAGGCATACGTAGTTGTAGATGAGAAAAACAGAGAAAGCTCATGTTTCACTCCATGGTTAAGTATTTGGAAAGACACAGTTACAAAATGCACATGGCATCTGTACTGCAGCCAGTATAAAACCACGGGGTTGCTGTTGTATAAATCGCCTGCTTTGTTTTTAAACAGGAAGCTATTTAGCACCAAACAGGCTCTCTGTTAAAAAGAAAAAAAAAAAAAAAAAAAAAAAGAGTTAAAAGGAGCAAGAATAAATTATTTTAGGAAAGCCATTTCCCTTCTGAGAACTCTTTAACCCCTTCCAGAAAGTGAATCTGTTCCCCATGTAATCAGCGGTAGTCTTTTCTCACCCGGGCTGTGTGCAACCTCGACTAGCCCATGTCATCAGATGTGAACAGAACCTAAATGTTAGGAAGCACAGGAGAGTGAGGCATGTCATCCAAAAAGCAAATCCCCCTGTGCAATGTCTTCTAATGTCTAAGCCCCACTCAGAAGACAGAGTTATTACTTCTCGCTCTCTTCACTGGTAAGAGACACCAGAGTCTAGCAATGGGATTTAATATGTACCTATGTCAAAATAGCAAATCCTTCTGGTGATACCAAAGTGCATTTACAAGAAGCAAATCCAAACCTCAAGGAATAAATCTAGATTATTAAGTTTTGGGCCATAGAATTCTGCAGATACTTGACCTTGTTCTCTTACCTTGGATGACATGATGCTTTTCACCTCCTCATCAGTAGCAGTATGTGTAACAGCAATGTCAGGATTGCTGCAGCTTATCGCTCGGCTCTGCAGAAGTTTATTCCCAACAGACACTGCAGAAGTGCGTGCAAACGTGTAATAACGAGACTCTGTCAAAATGGCACTGCTGCCTGCACCTGCCCATAGAGAGACGTTTGAACTAAGACTAAAGAACATATAAATGAGACAAACATGAAATTCAAGCCAGCTTTACTTACTGCTGCTATAGCGTCAACATTTTGAAAAGCATAAAGCTCCTGAAAATCTCACCACCAACTGCTTCCTTAACACATAGGCACTGAATGATAAAGTGCATATGTTTTCTGAGGCAACAGCTCACCGGGTAATCGCACAAGCAGTAACAAAAGATTAACAGGGCGACCTGAACAGCAGTGCTATTACAAAAGCTCGCTCTTCCTCCCATCAGCTCTGTCTAATTTGCTCTAGATCAAGACAAGATTCACGGGCTCAAACACAACATACCACCTTCAACACATAACATTCAACACCACATTCAAAGTATCCAAGGAAGCAGGGAGCACTGCCAGCAGGAACTTCACTAAATTATTAACTAGTTTTCAGCTTCCCCAGAGATCTTATTTTTCCAGGATAAAGAATTCCAAAGTGTAAGCAAGCTCAGAGATTTTAGCACAGCTTAACATTAGTCTAAATGTTCCTCAGGGGGGATTTAAATGAGTATTTGGAAGAGAAAAGGGTCTACACATCTTTAGCTCCTACAGCACAGATGCTTGATGCTGTCAGAAAGTACGTAGCAATTGATCAAATTAAACCTATCAGCTTTAGGACAACGGACTGCAGCAGAATAATAGAATGGTTAAGTTGGATGGGACATCTGGGGGTCATCTGGTCCATCTCCCCTACTCAAGCAAGGCCACCTAGAGTCAGGTTCCCAGGACCATGTCCAGACAGCTTTGTAAAACCTCCAAGGTGAGAGGCTCCACCACCTCTTGAGGCAACCTGTGCCAGAATTTGATCACCTTCACAGGTATAAAGCCTTTCCTGTTCAGAGGGAACTTCCTGTGTTTCAGTTTGTGCCCATTGTTTCTGGTCCTGTCGCCACTGGAAAGACGGTGGCTCTGCCTCCTTTGTAACCTCCCTGCAGGTCTTTGTATACATTGAAGATCCTTCCTGATCCTTCTCTCCTCCAGGTTGAACAGTCCCAGCTTCCTCAGCCTTTCCTCATTGGACAGATGCTCGAGTCCCTTCATCGCCTTTGTTGCCCTTAGTTGGTCTCTCTCCAGTATGTCTGTCTCTGTCTTGTATTGAGGAGCCCAGAACCGGACACAGCACTCCAGGTGTGTCCTCACCAGTGCTGAGTAGAGGAAAAGGATCACCTTCCTCAATCTGCTGGCAATTTGTGGAGGAAATTCCTCTAAAGAAAGCCTCAGTTCAGGGGACGCTTCTCACTCTCATTTTCATGAAGATACAGCATTGCATATAGCTGTGGTTATATTATAGCTGTGGGCCCTTGCCCCAGTCCTGCATCTTAAATGAATGACTGAGAAATAGGGATTAGGGGGTCAAGTCCATGTTGGTCTTTGAAGCACTGACCTCCCTGACTTTTCTCTGACAAAAACTATATATCTGATCAGTGCTGTGCTTAAAGGGTGTGCAGTCTGTGTCTGAGAAGTTGTGTTTGCTATTCTATACGTTAGTTCCCTAAGTCCTCCTCTCAGAAACACCACGCTGAATAGCTTGCATCAAGAGAAAAACCCAACCCTCTGCAACCCTTGCACCAATATTACCTGGTTTGACGACATCTCTGTGAGGGTCTGGCAGACGAAATACGTAGTAGACATAAGATGCCAGGAGGCAGTTCCTCCCATGCTGGTCTTTGCTTAGGTCTTTGCTGTTGTGTAGACTGTTCACTATTGCAACCACAGATTCAATGGCAAATTGTGAGAAGTTGACTGTGAAACAGAGGCAAAGGACATTTGTTGTACTTACAATAAATAATTTTACATATTGCAATTCAATCCTTAACAAAATCAGAGCTCTAGGCTCCAACTGCTATATCTGACCTGACCTGAGGTCTACATAGGCCAATAACCATTCTGCAGTAGATCCACTGACTTTCAACCCAATCACTGCTCCTCTGTCACCTCGTGCTACATAAAAGCAGCTCGTAACTGTTAATTACCATTTCTAGCAGCCTTCATGTATTTCCTGTAAAATATCTACTTGAAGAACACTAACACTCATTATTCTCCAGCTGACAGACAAATACAAGCTAGCAAGATTTTCCACAAATATTAGAGTGGATAACAAGTGTTGATTACCAACGTGAGATCAGAAATAAATTACATCACTGTTTCCAAGTATGCCTTCCTTCCAGATTTAACATATGTTAACTGGCAACTGGCAGCCTCAGTAACAGAAAAATCTGTGTCCATCATTATATCATCTCTGGTTTTGTGCTCACCCAATTCTTTCTAAAGATATTTGGGCAGAGGATATGACAGCTGTAGGATAAGGGATTTTACTGGTGTTTTCCTTGCAAAACAACTGAACACCAAACAAAGTTAAACCACAACCCACTTTCTGACCTGTATTTCCAGAGAAGTAAACTACAATTTGATGTACCTCCCAACCAGAGTCTGAGAACCTTATATGTAGGAGGAAACTGGGAGGAGGCAGGAACTCAGTTGAACTTTATTAAATTGTGCAGTGAAACTGTGTCTTAAGAGGTAGAACTTTTTAGAAGTAGAGTGCCCCAAAGACTAAACCTGAGCCTGGATATTTATCAGTCATTTCCCCCACATCTCTAGGTTGCATGCGCTACCACTCCAAGTCCATGCAGCAGTAAATACCTGTCTGGCCAGCTATGACCATGGGCTGTACAGCCAGATGAAAAAGTTTGTCTAGTACCAAATGTAAAAACAAGACAAGAGGTTCAAGGCGTGAAGAATTCAAACAGATAATGCTGAGTTTCAATTCGTGTTCAAGTGCAGCCTCTGTAATCTTCTGGTCCATCAACCGAATGGGGAATATCACTTGACTTTCCAGAGAATGGCACAGAGTGAAGAACCTCTCCAGGTGATTGTCCTGCAAATACAGTGCACTCACAGTTAACAAAGTTGCTGCAAAGTCAGGCTGCTGCTGGCTAAACAAAACCTGGTTGTCCCACCTCTTGGGATAAGATACAATATCTTTACCCCCCTGGCTTGCAGAGGTGGTCAGCACTAGAGATCAATCTGTATAGCAGCTGTCACAGATGGTTCCTTTTATCCTTTTCATTGGGATCAAAATCAGAGTCTGATTAGATCAGTTTAAAAGCAGAAAAGTTAAAGCCCTTACTAAAGTGATTGCTTCATTTAATGAAAAGAGTGTTCCCTCTCTATGATAAAACTCTGTTACATCACAGGACTATAGTTCCTCTGCCACCCACACCTATGTTCTGGCTATATACAGCTTATGTGACTTACGAGTATGCCCTACTTGTATTTACAAAATAAAAGCTGAAAAAGAGGGATGGACCTGCTTCAGACACAAGGTTTTTAGTTGTTAGGACATAGCTACCAGGGTTAACTAGATTGGGATGATGGGTAGGAGACAGTGTAAAGCAGCAGAAGCAAAATAAAGCTGCTTTGCCTCAAACCGGTAGCCCAAGTGATATTGGCAAAGCACCAATTTCCTATCACATTTAAATGATTAGAATCATAGAGTGCCAAGTTTGTGTCCCCACACCACATGGGATTGACAGCCGACCTGCCTAGAGCATTCTGACAGTATAAGCAGTCCCTAAGGCTGGGGATGTGCTATTTTTCTGCAGATGTAGATGCATTGTCTGGACTAGCCTCGCAGAATAGAAGGTGCAGACTGCAGAAACTGGCACTGAGCCCTGCCAGAATGTTTAAAACACAGCCTAAGCAGACCTTTGCCAAGCCGGGAAGACACCTATTGTTTGATGTGACTTGCTGTTGAGAGTGCTCCTTTGTTGACTTGTACCAATAGATTCCATGTCACCAATGGATTTTGTTCACCAAGTTTATTTCCATAACTGTTATTTGGTTTTAAACCTGTGTGGGCTTAAACATCTCTACTTCATGAACATTCTAAGTTGGCCTGGACATCTAATTCTCTTTGAAATGAAACTGAAGCTGTGGGTTGCTTCTGACACATTACCTGAGTGTGGACAGATGAAACAGCTTGAACTTCAACACCAAAAACACCCTTGTGTCCTTCAACCCATTTAATAGGTGGTGACTGAGATGGAACTTTCTGTGGTGGAAAAAAAATACGGGAATCATCATCTTTTTTTTAATAATCAACCAGAAATTATGTTTAGATGGGGCTATTGAGTATTTGAGCTATTCACTTTATTTAGATATCAAAATTCAATGCTAGGCACCTGCTTGCTCTCATAGACTAGATGGAGAGAAGTTGAT
>VZTM01010496.1:653-20449 GCA_013400555.1 Jacana jacana | reverse complement strand
GTACCTTATAGTAGGTACGCTGCCTGGTGGTTACTAGTATTTGTGTTGCTATTTCATTTGAGGAGACAGAGAAGAATCTCTGCAGCTGATAAAGTTAAATCACTCTGGACCTAGATCATGCTTTGTCCTTTCTGATATTTCTGTGGGTGTGAGTTTATTGTGAGTTTTTCCCCTGAAGCCTCTTTGTTTCCTTATGTTTGCTTCTCCTTGCCCTTGTCTTTACATCCCTTTCACACGCAGAAGATGACACCTCTGGCATAGCTTCCCACTTTTCCCAGCTTTTCTCTGAAGAACTTTGTACATCAAGCAGTTCATGTATTCCAGGCCCATTATCTCATGCCCATCTGGGCTGCAATAGCAGAAGAAAATCTTTACTTAGGGCTGAGATGCCGTGCCTCTTAAGAAGGCTTATTTTTCTGTCTGGGAAGGGAACCTAGATGTTTACAGTGCAGGCATCTACATTTAATCATTAGTGGCTGCATATGGCTGCATATGGAGTTGTCTTCTTTCTGTATTCCCTATAAAATAGTCCAATGATCTAAAGAAACTGGGGCATCAACTGTAACAATAATGGGTAAATTTTCCAGGTTTACTATTACAGTAGCATTTGATGAGGTCTAAGGTGAGGCGAGGTCTAAGGATGAAAAGGAAGCAATTGGTTGGCAGGATGCGTTGGTTAAATGTTGTGTGAGAGCACTGTGCAAAGTCTTGCTTTACCCTGGCTGCAGAGAAAGTTGACTTATGCAGCTGGGAGGAAGGTGAATGTCCATAATAGTGCCAGTCATTCTGAAAACAAGCTCTAAACAAGACCTGCCTGGATGCCATCCTGAGTAATGTGCTTAAGGCAATCCTGCTTTAGCAGGGGAGTTGGACTAGATGATCTCTGGAGGGCCCTTCCAACTCTGACAGTTCCATGATTGTGTGAATCTGTTTTCAGAATGAGCATGGAGAACCCAAGTTCTCATTTTTCTGTGTGCTGGTTGATTGAAACTGCAAGAAACGCTGTGCTTATCAATGAGTGAACAGTTGTGTGTGTGTATGTGTATACAAATTCTACATGTTGCATATATTTAGAACATGTAAATTATAATGTATATATGCTTACATATGTATTTTATCTATTTTAGAGAGAATCAACTACTGAATAACTGTTTTATTTTCACATAATCTGTGCAATCTACTTCTATGTGGCATGAGTAATTAATATTATGTACCTTTTAAGCATGCAGCTACAGGGCTTAGCAGATTAATTGCTGTAATGTAAAATGACTCCACTGT
This sequence comes from Jacana jacana, assembly GCA_013400555.1. NCBI lineage: Eukaryota > Metazoa > Chordata > Aves > Charadriiformes > Jacanidae > Jacana > Jacana jacana. Next base: position 19,171 of record VZTM01010496.1, on the reverse strand, counting down.
CCCTGAAAATCATGCTCTGTCAAAATTGCAACTAATTAAGGCTTGCTTGTTGGCTCTCCACGTTGATACAAGTAGAAACAACTATATACAGAGCTTTATTTTAGTAATGAATTCATTAAAAAGCCTTTTCACTAAGTTTATTCAGAAATTTCTTCTCTGCTTTCATCAAAAGGGTAGTTAGATTATTCACCTAAAATTTTGAGGCAAGTAAGCCATTACTGCTTTCATGGATTCAAAGTACGTTAGAATCTCTCTGGGGCAGGGACTTGGTGCTTTGATGTTTGCAAAAATATGTTGTCATTGCAACTGAAGGTTTTGGTATTGCTACAATTGAGTTAATAGCAAAAGATAGGAATCTTTTAATTTAATATATTTAGGATGTGCATTAAATAGTTTATGGAGGGTTCTACTTTGTTTCTTGTGAATATAGCAAACGTTATCAGTGCTTTCTTAAAAACTGGCAAGTTCCTCTTTTTACTTCCACAGGTACTTTGCCACCATGACATGTTAATTTGCATCTTCTTGTGTAATAGACAGGGTTGTAAAACTCTAAGATTCATAAATTTGCTTGTGTCTGAAGCAAAAAAATTGTCTGGTTCACTTTCATATAAGCCTATTTTTCTTCCTTAAGTGAAATGCCTCATATTTATTAGGGAAATAAAAAGCCCTTTTAAATGCAAGGACAGTATATATTAAAAAATAAACAAGCGAACAAGTGCCTTAAAGCCTGGAAATTGTTTAGGTAATGATCTAGGTTTACATGTTTTTGTATTTGAATGAGTCCTTGTAGTTAAGGTGAGAAAAAACTTGATGTTTAGATAGTTGAATAGTAGATTCTGAAGTCATCCATACTAAATTGGTGGTAACTCATAACTGTATTTAGAGGAACTGATAATTGGTGTGTTTATGTGTTTTTACAAGTCCTTATTGGCAGCTTAGCAGCTGTCAAATAACAAAATGAACAGGCGTCTATTTTCCAGCTTCTTAAAAAGCCATCAAGAAGAGAGGGAGATGACTTATTAAGTCTAACTAATGCTGCACAAACTGCCTCTCTCTTCTGCATAGATTCACATTTGCATGGTGAGGTGATGTGGTTCTTGTTATGAATAAAGCAAACGTGTTCCTGATTGCATCCTGGCTGTGGTACATTTATAGTGCTAGCCCTTGGCATCCTCTCTGGGGTGTGTGCGTGTTTCAGAGAGCTCTGTGCATCTGTTTGATTTTCAGGCTTCCAGGTAACCTTTTCAGGTTATTTGGGGATAGTGGAGTAAAAACTGACTCCAGACTGATTATTGTGGGGCTGCAGAGCATTGGGAACTTTGCAGAAATGAATTGCTGCTGGACTCAGCAACTTATATGTTTTTAAGGGACTTGGGACAGGTTTTCCCACCCTCTTCAGCTCAGCATCTACGGTCCAGGAGACAAGGTGACTTTTGGGGACTGAGTCTTCTGACACATACTCCAGTCATTCTCTCCGGCTGGGTGACTTTTCCCAGTTGCTGATGCAGGCCTGTGATTAAAAGGCATTAACTCAGAACGTATAGTTTGTTCTAGATGTTTGTCTAATGCAATTCGTACACTGCATAATCATCCCCGTCTTGCTCATCTAATATGGGTGGAAAATAACTTGTGTTATGAAATTTGCAAGAGAGGCTTGTGACCACAACATTTTGAAAATAAAAACGCTTGATGATTGTTTATGCTTTTGTTCTCCTTTATGCAAATAGGCTGATGATAAATGAATGCAGTATTTTTTCTGTAGACAAACTGAAAACATGTAAGACATGAAATCCTCTACCCTGCATAACTCTAGCCCATCAGTAAACCTGACTGAATGTTTGTATCTTTGGTTTCTTTTCTGCAGTTTAACATGGAGAATGGCAGTAATTGTTACTGCTGAAATAAATCTGTCACTACTTAATCATACTGTGTCAAATATACTGTCAAAGTTATGTTAGAAGTACTGTGGATGTGGGTGATTATGTAGAAATTCCCACCTCTACCTTTCAGTACATTTCACATCCAAGGAGCTCTGTCTCTGCACTGCCTCTCTGAATAATGCCATGCCAGTGTCTTCCTCTCTTTGCTGAGTTTCTTCTGCCTTTATATTTTCTGGTGCATCCCACCTCCACCCCGGCTGAACAAGCCTTTAAATTCTGTGCTGGGAATCAGGAAGCTCTCCAGCTCCCACGTGGCTACGCTATGGTACGTGCTGTGGCATATGCCTCCTGCACTCACTCTAACTTCTCGTGTGCCCACCTGTCTCACTTCTTAGGGTGGCACCATTCCTCCTTCCCTTTGACTTAGACACGTGCTTAACACCTGCAGCCTCTTTCAGCAGATTTGCCATTGCCTGTTGGTCAAGGACTTCTTTAGTGACAATTTTTGATGCTGTCAAGCAAACAATAGCAGTAGTTGGCTTGTGTCTCTGGCACCATGTAGGCAGATCATCAACGAAATATCAAATACATTCTGTTTAAAAATGCTGTGTTTTACCAGCTATCGACTCTTTCTATCCATCTAGATTAAGGACTATGTCAAAATGGGGTCAGTGTTAACATCATTTTATGAGTCTGTGTATAATTTTCACTTCCCTTGACAGTAACAAGAAAATCAGTGAAAACAAAGCTGTTTAATGTATTTGTCATTGATGCTATTGAATACTGATTGATGTATTTCATACAGACACCCTTTATTTGTCTGTACTGAGATCACTATCATCTTGCAAACTGAAGTGTTTCATCATGATGGTATCCCATCTCGTAATTTTTATGTAATAGGTGGTCTTGCTTCATAATGTTTGCGTTAATTTGTCCAAAACCTCATCAGGCCATAGCTGAAGTTTCAAAATCTTTTAAGAATTTACTGAAAATTTGAACAAGTGCAAGTCTAGAAATAACACGAGAAACAAGGTTGTGTCATTAAGGTCTTTGGTGGCAGACAAAACATAAGAAGATGAAGGGGAGCTTGAACTAACTGCTGAAGTTCCAGTGTAATGGGAACAGTTAGGATCCTTTTTAGGAGCACTGCCTTTGCCTTTGGTGGGATTCTGATTTCTTTAGTGTTAATATTGCTGGAGATTTGTGAACACAATATCAACTGTCAGGCCACTGAATGAGGCAGTGTTGTTTCATAGCTTGCTCCTGTGCACTGGATAAAGGGCATGCTGCAGATAGTGTTGCAGAATCTTCGGCAAAGTTCTCACTAACCATCTTCTTACAAAAGCAATTCTTTCAGGGAAAGGCTCATGATACCACTAGTAATTTATGTTGCCTGGTTTCTGTTCCTTATTGGGTAGATACCGATTTCTTTAAGCTTGTTGAAGTGGAGGGTGTGAAGAGGGAAGAAGATGTAGTAAAAGAAACTAGTAAGAAGAGAGTATTTTTATGAGGAGAAGAAGATAGTAGCTTTGTGACTACTATATATAAATACTTCACCTATACATCTGACTAATTTGAAAAAAAATACATAACCAGTATATGAAAGCAAAACAATCACATTGCAAAAGCTGGACAATATTGAGACAGAAGTTTATATGAGATAACATCTACAGGAAGAAACAAGAAAAGCCATCAATCGGTTTCTGAATTAGCAATGTATTTTTCAGATCAAAACACTGTGATTTTCATTAGAATATAAACATTTTATCTGCTTACTTGTGTGCGAGTGTAAGTCAGAAGGAAAGTATTTTTAAACAACTCCTGCCAATTTTTCAGCTGATGAGAAAGATCTTATATTTCTTTTAATGGACTATTTAAGTTATTTTCAAATGACAAGAGATAGGTTAGGGGAAAGAAGCTGTTTTTCTGCCGAGGCTTTGGTAATTCTATTGAAGAAATCAGGTGGTGACACATGGAAAGGGAGCCCTGTATACAAATAAATCATTCTTGACATATCCCTTGGGCAGTTGGAATTCTTATGCTATGCAGTGCACTGGGATGTACTATTATTATTTCCCATGTGATTATATGTGTGCATATGCTGTCACTTTCCATTGCTGGAATAAGCTGTTTGAGCTGGATTGTTTCTGTGTTTAAATATTCCCTCTTTATTCATCAACAAAAAGTTGTTTTGATGCAAATTAAGGCCTTACTGAATTTGATTAGCAAGGAAAAATATAGTCTTTCTTTCCTCAGTCCCATCTCCAGTTGTACAGCTAAGGGGAGGCAACAGCCTCTAAGGTGATACTGTAGATAATAGAAAGGGTGTGAAGTAAAGTGAAAAGAGTTCAGCTTTAGCTGTCCATTTCCAGTTTGAAGGCTTCTGATTTGAATGTGTTAAGTGTTGTCAGTTAGCACTGAGGCCCAAAGGAGCTGTGTGAGTGTTCATTCTCTCCCCACATATAGACGTAAGGAGAGATAACTTGCACGAAGCAGTGGGGCAGGTAATTGTCTTTTGTAAATCACCATGAGATATCCTGTGTGATTATCAGAGCGATTTATTTTGTGGCTTTCTGTCACAGAATCATAGAAACGCAAGGTTGGAAAGGATCTATAAAATCATTTAGTCCAACCATCCTCCTATCGCCAATACTACCCACTAAGCTACTAAATCTTGTCCTTCCAACTCTTCAGCTTAAGGCCTGGCAGTATGATGATGGTGATGTTTTTGCTGTACTAAATCAGAACTAAGACCTGTGTGACTCCTGATCACAATCATGTCTGGTTCGTCCTGGAGGAAAGGATAGTCTGGTTACCTTTGTTTGTTCATGTGCCCTCCTCCATCATATCCCTTTTGAAAATTATTACTTCTCACTGGCTTTAGGTGCTTGTTGTAGGGGCAAACAGTGTTTAGCATCCCTGTCAGTACAAGGAATGTAACATGCTCAATATTTTGCACAGGGATTACTAATCATTCTGTGGCAGATTGATTATTCCAGTAGATGTTACTGGAATATGGCTGTTCAGTTTTTCAGTTGTTCACTGTGGGGTTTAGCTTGTGTGCTGCTCTGGAAAGCCAGAGGGATTGTACAGGTTGGCTGCAGTGAAAAAGGGGCAGGATCCTAATGCAGTGACTCTTGTTGGCCCTGAAGGCTTGCTGTGTTATTTGGCACCCCTTAACCACTAAGGTGTAGGGTGGCAGATGAGAGATTTCATCACCTAAATTCAGACATTTCATTAACAAACCACAGGCAAGGCTTTATCAGACAAAGCCATGTCTATGATAGTGGCCTGTGGTAGTCCTGCTTTGTCACCAACCCATCACCCATCATTTCCCCTCCTGTGTTTCTCCCTTTGCTGTTGTGCCGCAAAGCCTTGTGCAGCTGTGCTGTGAATTGAGTTTGGAAGTGGATGACTTAAAAAGCATGTGAGCTAGGAAATTTAAGTCAGAACGACAGTGCCTCTTAGGAAACTACAACCCAAATCAGAGGATAGTCTTCTGGGGAAACTTACGCAGTAAGCGGAGAGAGTAGTTCCTTCACAGTTCTCCTTTCACTACAGGGGGACCTAGCTGGAAGCTGAGTAGTGTGTTAAGTACCTTATAGAATGACATCTTTAGAGGAGCCTTAACTTTGAATTGCCCTTCTTTGTAGACTTAAATATGGATTGTGTTTTAACAAGTCTTCCTATGCTCACAAAATATGTAGGGTCGTGTATTTTGTGCAAACCAAGTTGTTATCAATGGCAGGAGAGCAAAATAGATTTTTTTTTCTTGCAGTTACCCATTTTACATTCAGTGACGTGTGTTCTCTTTGCGCTTTATAAGAGGTTTCTGAGAGGAAATACTGCTGCTTAAAGCTATTGTGTTTCTCCTTTAGCAGTTCCCCATGCCTGAGACTTCAGAGATTTTCCTCTTCCCCTGGAACTTGTAACGGCTTTTTCTATCCACAATTAATAGTCACTGTGCTTCAGCTGCAGCTGCTTCAGAGTCTGCTCATTGAGCCGGTTCTTTGGGCAGGGAAGCAGGGAGAAGCCGTAGCCTGTGGGGTTGCCTTCAAAACGCTCCTAGCACTTGACTGGTGTACTTCAATCAAGTTTTCTTCAAAGTGTCTCTGGCTGTTTCTAGCTGTGCAGGCAGTGTTAGTTATCGTGCTGTCAGATGTGCGTACTGGATCTGACCCATTCAAGCCTCAGAAGGTTATTTCAGCCTTCTATTATTAAAGTGTTTAAAAATAAACTGTGGCTTTGAGCCTCTGCCCAAGGTGAGGGGATGGTAAATAAGGCCTTTCCTGCTGGAAGCCCAGCAGAGCGTCCACAGATTCAGTTCTTCCCACGTTGTCAGAAGGAGGTGAAGAAAACTGAAGAAAACATGATTTCCTGTCTCTTTTTCCCCCCATAATCAATTATCAGACTTTTTGACATGTTATGAGATCAGCTTGGAGGGAAGACTCCTTTTGACTGTATGCCTTGCAGAGGGTATGTAGGTTCTCCCTATACTGTGAAATCATGGGTTCATCCTCATCCTAGTCAATGTTCATCAGTAACTTTAAATCAGCCAGAGAATTTCTTCTTCTCTCTTTGCGTTCTCTTAACCATGGGATCTGTCTTAATATAGTAGAGTCAGAGAGGAGAAAGTTGTTTCATGTAGGCAAGGTACCTGGTTTACAAATATTATTATACCAGAATATATATAACAAGTTTTCTTGGAAGTGTGACATATGCAGATATAGATGCCTATGGACATACGGTAATTTGAAATGATTTAGGATATGAGAGCGTACAGGCAGTCATTTCAAATACATATTATAGAATGTTCTACAGAGAGGGTATAAGGAAAGAACAGAGAGGTACCAGTACTTCTAAATGTTCACAATGGTATGCAGTGTTCCTTTTTTAACCCTTGTGGTTTTGTAATGTTTGGTACATTAACAAACAATTTATAAGAAATTATTCAACTTTAAATATAATTCTGCCCAAACCTTAAAAACAGAAAGGTGATTTTATTTTATATCTGGCCTCGAGCATGTGTCTTAAGGGACATTATAGAAATGTATGTTTTCTATAGTTCATTATTTCATGCTTTTATTATTTCATAGTGAGTATCATAGTGAGTCAAATGAAGTATGAAATTATGAAAAGCAACCATTGCAATACCAAAAAGAAAATGCACAGTCAAAGCCAGTATTTAAACTTCTTTCTTTATTCTTTGTTTATATGGCAAATGCAGCAATAGCTAAGTGATATATCCATAGAAAAGTCAAGTAGGATTGAAATTGTGTAAACACCATCTGCTGTCATTTGAAGCTCTCTCTAAATGGTTTCTTATATGTAACCTTCATAGTCAATGGCAGAAACCTCTCCTTGCCTCCTTTTAAATTTCTTTTTTCATTGATGTTGTTCATCAAACTTCATTTTCGGTCCCTTAGTGAAGTGTATGTTCCCAGAATGGCAACCTCCCTGTTTCCATCATCTGTGTCAGGGATTCTGGTTGGTGTCACAGCATCATGCCCATGTCATGTCTATGCTGTGAAGTATCCACTGTGGAGTATAAACCTCACTGCTGAATTATCTTACTTAACTATAGTAATGTACTCTGAGGGCCAGATGGTAGCACATCATGGGTACTTGTGTAGGCATTTTATGGGCTGAAATGTGCCCTGCGTCCTGTGTGCTTGTTTCACGGGACATGTCTTTCATTTCCCATGCCTCCAGACTGCCCATTGCTCAGACTTTGTACATGACAGTTACTCTTGGATGGCTTGGCCTGTTGGATGCTACTGCTACAGGGGAGTGCCCCTTTTGCTGCAATTTTCTTTGTTCCTGGCTTCTATGACCTTCTTTTACTGTTTGGTTCTCATGGTTCTGCAGAGGACTGTGTAAAAAACAGGGATGTGCTGAATGTCAGGGAAACTTACTTTTTTGGCCTTTTTCCCTCCATATTTTAAGAAGGAGCTGCCTGAAGATGAGTCAAATAGCCTGTCTGACAACAAATAAATTTGCCCTTTTGCTCTGCAGAGGTGAAAAGGCCTAAGAAGGTTCAGGGAGGGCATGATCACCTTCTTAATCCCCTTCTTAGCTTTGAAGAGTTTTAAGTACAGAGACTCCTCAGCCCTTTTATTGAGTGGTGGCAGATGAAACAAGGGAAGGAGTGCTGGTTTAGCATTACACGATGAATATAGGAGGTTTAATGGATTTTTTCATTTCCATTGTCTCTCTGCTACATTCGATGTTCAGTCAGAAATGCCAGTGTAACCCCACAAACCCTGAAAAAGGTGGGAATAGGATAGTAAAGGGTGCTGCAAATGTAGTAGCTCTCCATGGGAAATTTTAGAGCTGAGAATTCTGATCATATTCATTCATTTAGCATGCTCAAAAAGCCTTCTTGATATATTGTGTCTCAAAGGACAAGAACATGCTTGGCATATATTCTGTTCTGCAAAAAGGAAGACACCTGGCATTCTAATGTTATTGATTTTTGTTAAATATTTGTAAGCAAGTGGAGACAATCTCTACAAGGGAGGTAAAGAAAAGCCTCCCTAGAAAGAAATTTTATGGAATTATGGTAAATGCATGGGAATTTTTCTTTCCAGTTAAAATGAAGATTAATGCCACTGAATTTAAGGACTTTTCAACATCTGAAAACAAATTTAAAAGTCAAATCAAACAACGTTGCACCACTGCACTGCAAAAATACGTACCCAGAATGAAGTTGCTTTTATTTCTCTACAGCAAGCGTTATTACATTGCAAAAGAAAAAGTACTGAACAGACACATTCTTGCTGTTATCTTTTTGCCTGATTTTTCTGATATTATTTCTAAGCACATTTTCAGCACCATTAGAGATGCAGATAATTAATCCCCATTTGTCATGTGAGAAGCAAGAAATGAAAGCCGTGGAAGTTTAACTCACATGTAAAGCTGCCTGTCAAGACTCGGGCTGTTTTTTAACCTTATTATGGGAAGATCAGGAATGAAGGACAAGGAGAGTAAAGGAACTAAATACTTTAAGAATTCTGAGAACTCCCGAGGCATTATTTCTGAAGTCAGACATCCTTTCCCTTTGGGAGCCTTGCAAACTGAATTAAAGGAGAAAACAGAGTGCTTTCTTCCATGGTGTACTCTTACCTTTGAAACAATAGGGAAAGGAGTTCATCAGGTACTGAATTTTGTTTTGATTTTCCTCTTTCAAGGCAATCAGTTTTTATTGTGGTTTTGTTCTGTTTTGCCTTGTTTTGTCTTGCATTAGTAGCTCCATGGAAAGATGCAGTCCATGTGTGTATAGAGTGAGGAAGTAAAAATAAAAGAAAAAGCATCACAAATCCTTTTTAACTATATGGAAAACACACTTAAATGTTAGAGACGTTAGCTAATGCCTTTAAAGGCTAGCAAAAATACATTATTTTTACTTGCATTTATTATTTAAATGCTATTCATTCCTAATTACATATAATTTCTTAGCTTTGAAGATTTAAATAGCTGTCTACCATACAACGTTGGTTTCCTTTGAACTTTCATTATTATTATTTTTTTTTCATTTGTTCCAGAATGAAAAAGAGACTGTAGAGTCTGAAGGAGCATGTGCCAGGCAACAGGTCAAAGTTCTCTTTCATATGCTGTAAACACAGAAATATAAGTAGACGTTTTTATCAGCAATTCTGTAGGCTAGCATTTTGAAAAAATAATTTTTTGGCTGATAGGGTCACTATTTCACTTATTGCCTTCAGCCAATGGTTATAAGTCCGCTCATTTTAGTTTATACCGGGCTTCTATTTCTTACATAGGAAGAGCTCACCAAGCAATACAATAATCATCCATGTGTTGAGTGTATTAAGGAGGTGGTAGTTTTCCATTTGTGTGGGGTTTTGTTTGCCATTGTTAGTTCCATATAGAGTGTGACTTAACTGAAATAAGAAATCCAAACTACATCACAGTAACATATATCTAGCTTAGGAAAATATAGCAATGGCAGCACATCTAGGAGGTTGAAATAGGAGGTTGATTGTGACTATTATTATTGACACATTTATCAAATATTGTGAAGGGAAATATTGATGTGCTACATTGGTTGCTCTCTGTGAATCATGGGTATGTGTATGTATTTTGAGAAACGAGTTCATGAAAACATTCAAAGGTGTGTAATTTATAGGAGTATTTAGCTTAAGGATTTTCTCTGAAAACCTGAATAGCTTGGTTTTAGTTACAGTAATTGTAATAGNATATGCCAGTTGGTCAGTTTTGGGTCACCTGTCCTGTCTGCTCCTCCCTACAAGTGTGAGCCCTCTACGCTTTTCCGCTTCCAACCCTCCAATGGGGCAAATAACAAAATTATCTGACCTTGGTTGTTCTAGCAATAAGTATAAGCAAGGGCCTCTCTGCACCATCCCTTGGTATCATCAGGTTTTAGCACTGTGAGATGGAACAGTCTCTGAACAATGTGCTGTTAATTTCAGACTTTAGTTAGTTAGAAGAGGCCCAGCTAAAAAAGTAAAATTACTGAACAGAAAATTGGTTTGTTTTATTTCAAACCAGGACATCTGTGTAGCACTGTGTATTTTCAAACCATTGATATAATGGAGAAAACATGAGGAAACTTGTTGAAAAGGAGAATATTTTTAGCTTTTTTTTTTTTTTTTCATAAAAGTAATTTTATGGTCGATAGGTTCTTTTCTTATCTTTGAATTCAGTGGCATTTTACCTGGGGAGCACAGGGGAGGATTAAGCTTTCTTAGTGGCTCACTAGTCAAAAGAAGTAACCAGATTAAACTGGGTTTGACTAAGTCAGAATATGTGGTGGCAATATTGGTAAATTAGACATGCTCTTCTGAAAAGTGACATAAATGACTAGCAAGGAAACTATACTTAGCTGTGGAACCAGAGCGTGGGAAGGGAGCGAAACTACCACACTGACCTCCTACAGGTAAACTCACTTGACCACATAAAGTGTCACGTTCTTAATTTTTAAAACCTGCGAAGAGGAAGAGGTGTGCTGTGAAGATTTGCTAGTGTTTGTAAAAAATGCACTGTGGCCCAAGAAGAAAGTTTGTTATGTTGCTGTCACCCTTGCTCTCAGCAGCATGTTGTCCCTCTGGAAGTTCCTTCTCTCAGTCCTGTGGTCTTCTGAAAGGCTTCACACATGGGTGTGCACATTAAGACACTTTCTGCAATTCTGAAGGAGCTGTTGCCTGAAAAGCCAGCCTTGTTGGTCCCTGGGGAGACCTTCAGAACTCATGTTCTTGGAATCATGATGTCTAGTTTGAACAGTAGCAAACAAATCCAGGTTTGCCTCCGTTAAATAAAACTGTGCAAGTGTAACGGGGAATATAACTTCTCCCTGGGGTTATAAATACTCTTTAAAACATACTATATAAATGATGTTGTGTTTTTTTAAAAAAAACTTTTCTTTGCACTGTTTCTCTAGAGCAAAATATTTCTTTACTTGTATTTAAAATAAGAGGGCTTGGTCATTACAATACCTTGTCATTCTAGTACAGAAGTTCATTTGTAGGTTTTCTATTCACTGATTGTTTTTCTACCCCAGGCTGTATACCTGCGTTTTAAATAGAAAGGAGTAAGCAGCCAGTCATTCAACCAAATAGACTGTATCTGAAGGTCAAATTAAGGTGGCACATTTGTTTCATGGCCCGATAAAATTGCAATGTTATTCTTTTGATAAAAATTTCTTCTGATGTGGCTTAAGCAATACATGAGAAAAAATGATTTTAAAACCTCCTTTTATATTACAATTCCCTTTAATGCCTGACTTAGCAAAATTCTTTTTCTCTTGACATAATTTACAGCTACAAATGGCTTGAGATGCAACAAGCAGAATCTGTTCTGTTGTGTTTTGGAGTCTGAGATAAATATTTTGATTTGAAAGTTAAAAAAAATGTAATGGACATTCAAGGACATCTAAAGAATGTGATGCAGTCTAGTCATAATGAAATAGTTCAGGGGGGAAGTAATCTCCTTGCTTGATTTGGGTTTTTTTGAGTGATATATTAGAATGCCATAAACATTCAAAAATTCAGAATTTTCTCTCATGTAAAATTTCATGAAGGTGGCATGAAGGTGGGAGGCACCAGCTCAGGTGTTGGTGTCCATGCAGAAGTTCAGTCATGCTAGTCTCCTTTCGTAATTAGTGGAGGCAAATTCCCATGTTCATGTCCTATGGTTCAGTTCCAAAGGAGACATCTTTATGGGTCACATCAGTGGTACCTTTGACTGACTCTCTCCACTGACTATAAAAAGAGGCTAGAAGGTTGGAATTCTGGGAGGACATTCTATAAATGTAAGAGACTGTCTATTTTCTGAAACTTCAGTCAACTTAAACAGAAAAGAGCCCTTAAAATTCCCCAAACAGGGTAGTTCTGGTTAAGGAGGATATACGTGCCCAGAAAATTATAAAGGCACAGTAGAATGTCAGCTGGTAATCACCTCCAAGCTCTGACAGATGAGAAGGCTTTTTTAGATCATAGTTTTGGTGTGTTTGGGGACAGTCACATGTGGTATCTAAGACCTCTCAATTTTGCCTCATGAATCTGAGAACCAAAAAAAAAGAAGTTTATTATTTAAGAAGAAGTAGAAAACACAAAGGTACCAATTCAGAAAAATGAGCAATTTTCACCACAGGTCTATTTCCCACTAAATTTGATGAGATTTTTTTTTTTAAGTCCTAAAATAACAAGATGTAAGAAAACATCTTTTAATAAGACCTCTTTGAGATAACTTCCAGTTTGGTCAAGGATTTCATAACACTTCCTATTCAAAGATGATGTGTGCATGACATTTACATTAAACAGCATATTTTCATAGTATTATATGTGGTTTCAACTGCCCTATCTCGGCACTTAAGAAATATACATCAAAGAGTCTTAAATCCTACCAATCCTACCAGCTCTGTTTCCCTCTTTCTACATAATTAAGTTAATCTTTCAAGGCAAGTTGAAACATGTAGTCAATTGGTCACAGGGATTTCTAAGATCATATTTCATATTCTTCTAACAGGCTTGAAACTGTGGTGAAATTTAACTTGGGAAATTTGCTACCTGCACTGACAGTTTCTCCTTATTAAATTCAAAGTGCATATATGCTGATTGATTTCTGATTAAATCCTTGTCTTCTGGAATGCTCCAGATAATTTATATAGACAGTTTCTTTTGCAGTCAAATATTAAGTGAGAATAATTCACTGTACTTGCAATTATTTGCAATAATAGTGATTTGATCAGTAATATTTCCAGGATATCAGACACTGGCAACATAAACTGCAATAAAAAGCTGTTATAGTTTGGTTTGTTATAATTTTCCTCACATTTGGCTGGTCTCATGCATTATTAGTTAAGCTGTGAAATTTATAGGCAGCTTGAGAGACAAACAGCTACCTCGCATGGAGCGTGAAACCTGCTTCTAGTGACTGCTGGCATCTTGACTGATGTGCTATTATACTTTAAAAGTGATATATAAACAGTTTGCTGATGAAGGAAGGATCTTTAATTGGGAGTTTGACCAAGGCCAACTAGATATTAAGGAGAAGGTCATGTGCAGAAAATTGGTTCACTGACAAATGGCATCATCATCTGCAGAATGAAATCAGGGATTCTGCATGACTGGATTGCCAAAAGGGAGAATGTAGTGGGGGCTGCAAGATAAAAGATTTAATGACATCACAGTGAGATGATGGTGGGTCAAATGCCACTCCTGACACACCACTTTGAATCTGGGCTAACTTCTGAAATTGCTGAACCAGCTTGGTTCTCTGTTCCCTGTTTTTTTCACTGTCACAGAGCTATTTCTGCTCAACACTTTTTGGAGGGCACGTAGCTATCTGTGTGTTTATCGCCACTTTGTCCTGCATCCCTGTAGGTGAAGCATCCATGGGAGATATGCCAGGGGAGGTGGGAGGGCTTGTGATTAGGATTGTTTGCTGACCCTTGGCTTGCAGAACCACCATGAGCAAGCCTTCCAGCTGGCACTAGGGAAACAGCTACAATGAAGGGCAGATGTAGGACTGTTACGTTTGGTGGAATTAGTCCAGGCTTGCAGCACTCAAGTGGCCTGTTGTTGACAATGGCATAGCTGTGGTTGCTATGAGAAACAAACCACATATTGGCAAGAGGAAAGGATTGCAGATTAAATATTTATGTCATGTTTATTTACCTTTTCATTAGGAAAGCAAACAAATTAATTGCAAATGGCATGGTCAGGTTAAATATAAGATGATGTATTTTTTTATTGTTTCTAGTGAAAATAAGGTTTCTCTTCAGATATAGTCTTAAAACATCCTAAATAGAGGAACTAGCATGCTTTGGAAGTTGCAGAGGAGCCGGTAGTAATGGCCTATTTTCAGCTATGTGTATTTGCCAGGGAGGGATCGTCTTCTAAACAGCAGCTCTTTCTCTCTGTCCTTTGTTGCCAAGTGTATAAGAACAATTCCCAAAGCTGTTGCAGTGACAGAAGGAAATGCTTGTTTCATTTTGTGTTTTCCCCGCTATGGTAATTGTGATAAGCTCCTTTCTCAAATTTTCAGTATTAACTCACCACCTATGGATGTGCCCGTGTGATGGAATCAGCCTCTGATCTGATTTATATACAGTTAGTGGTCTGAGTCTAAACTACACATCCCATCCTAGTCTTTTTGTAGGAAGTGGCAGATGTTATGGGAAACTCAGTTTCGACTGTGGCACAAGTGGCTGCCAAAACCTGTGAATGGCTATTAAGTTAAATCAGTAGCAATGATCAGAGCAAGTATTCTGCCTGTGCCCCCTTTTTCCCCAGCCAGGCTGTCTCCTCGAGAAATCAGGATGCTTCTCCTAGGGGAAACACCGTAAATAATCATCTCACTGAAGGTCAGCTCTAAGAAAATGAGTTACTGTTATCTGTGGTGTGTGCTAAGAACAGCTCAGTTTGACCTGAGGGCCGGAGCTGATGACACCCAGGCTAGTCCATTTAAAAGTGCACTGCAGCTCTCAGTTGTAGACATGTTCCCTCAGGTAGACTGAATCCTACTTTTCTGTTTCATTCCAATATCTAGCGTTGTCCAAATTACATGTCTCGGGGAAACAAAAAATCCAAAGTGCTCCTTCAGTGCTGCATGGTGGCAGCAACCCTCTGATCAAAATCAAAGTGCCCTGTTTCCAAGTAACATTTAAAAAAAAAAAAAAAAAAAAAAGGATGCTAAATTAAAAAAGTGATTCACTTTTCTGTATCAAGTATGTGAGCCTTCCTTTCCCTCCCATCTTGCCTGGGAATTCCTCCTGCCTCCTCTGTGAGCTTGTTAGCGCGCATAGGATAAGCAACTCTCAAATCTAGCCTGAGGTTTAGAGTAAATTCAGGCTGAAGATCAAAATGAAGCTTCTAATCAGATGAATGCCATTAAGCCAAAACATTTCTGCTGGCATTTTATCGACTTGGGTTGCATCTAGGATAAGAATATTATCAGAGGTTGAATAAGGCTGTGTTTACTTTTTCTCCTGTACTCAGCTACATTATTTGGTGTAATTATTAATACTATTCTTAGAAATTCGGAGTCCCTTTATGGAACTAAAGGTTGGAAATAGCAGCAAATGTTTTCAGTCTCCTATTAAGTCATTCTAGCTGGTAATCTTAAAAATGGCAGTATCATAGTCTTAGAGTGCCTTGAGAACTGGGTAAATTTTATTTTACCAACCCCCTCCATTACACCAACCTGTTCACATGTGCCATTTAGCAGGGACATCAAAGAAATGTACACTCTCCTGTACACTGTCAATGTTTTGAATCTCATTTCAGGCTTACTTCCAAGGTAAGCACGTCAGACAATATTAATTCCAGACCAGCATCTTGCTGTATGCCTGCAGATCTTACAAGCCTGTACTGAATACATTTGTCGGGCCCTTCTAAATTACATGACCCTTTCCAGATTTACTTTGAATAAAAGAAAGACCTTAAGGTTCCTGTCACAAGCCGAATCTTGGATCATGTAACAATGGATTTCAGAGTTTGTTCTATTGCTTCATGGACTAATCAGGTCTCCCCTCAGCCTTCTCTTCAGGGTAACGAGCCCCCACACCTAGTAGCTGCAGAACAATACAGCAGCAGCCTGTGCACATTGAGTGATCTTACACACACACAGAGTCAGCATTAGATTACCAAAATCAATGTGTTTATTCCTGGCTCAGCAAGATTCTTAAACACGTGCCCCATTGAAACCTTTGTGTTGTCACATTGACTTCAAAAGAGTCGCGCAGTCACTGCCTTAGATGGTCTGACATTGCCAGGCTGTANACCCCCTCCATTACACCAACCTGTTCACATGTGCCATTTAGCAGGGACATCAAAGAAATGTACACTCTCCTGTACACTGTCAATGTTTTGAATCTCATTTCAGGCTTACTTCCAAGGTAAGCACGTCAGACAATATTAATTCCAGACCAGCATCTTGCTGTATGCCTGCAGATCTTACAAGCCTGTACTGAATACATTTGTCGGGCCCTTCTAAATTACATGACCCTTTCCAGATTTACTTTGAATAAAAGAAAGACCTTAAGGTTCCTGTCACAAGCCAAATCTTGGATCATGTAACAATGGATTTCAGAGTTTGTTCTATTGCTTCATGGACTAATCAGGTCTCCCCTCAGCCTTCTCTTCAGGGTAACGAGCCCCCACACCTAGTAGCTGCAGAACAATACAGCAGCAGCCTGTGCACATTGAGTGATCTTACACACACACAGAGTCAGCATTAGATTACCAAAATCAATGTGTTTATTCCTGGCTCAGCAAGATTCTTAAACACGTGCCCCATTGAAACCTTTGTGTTGTCACATTGACTTCAAAAGAGTCGCGCAGTCACTGCCTTANCTTTAATGGACCTAAATTGTCAAATAGGCTGCTTCTGATCTCTGCATCTGTTGATATATGTAAATCTTATATGACCATATTTTGCATGAGCCAATTTTATGCAGTTATTTCTGCAGCCAAAAAGCCCCATAACAACTTAATATCTGGCTCTATTTACACATAATTGTGCCTTATTTTACTTTCATAAGGGAAGTTCTTTACCTACCCTGTAATCTTTTCTTGGAAAGTACAAGAACTTCGTGTGCTAAACCAGTTATGGCAATGTTACATTGTGGCCCTTTTAGCCTCTTGAAATGTGTGTATTTCCATAGCACAGAACTGCAGAAAGCAAATATAGTCATGTTTTCACATATAGTACTATTACCAGATAAGAAAAATAAAAAGGTGAAAAAAACTTTGACTCAACCAGTACAGGTAGTGGCTTTCTATTTCCCTGTTCTAGGTTATCTGATGAGGTCATGGATTTGTGACCATGAGTAATTTAATATATCAGCAATCTGTCTTTCTAGGGTGGGCAAAGGCCTATCTGTAAATGTGCAAAAATCTTTCTAGGCCAGCTTTTTTCATCCTCAGTTTCTAATCTCTGAGTATTTAGATCATTAGTAGTAGTGGATAAAAAAGGATTTAATAATAGATATTTGAGTACTTTTTCTGGTCATATCCAACATAATTTTTCATATATTTGAAATAAACTGCTCATGAATACGAAGCTGTGGAACTTAGATTTCCACACTGTTGCTCATTGCTTTGTATCTCAAGCTTTATATCACTTGATAGCCTACTAGCAGTCAAAATGTTTAATGAAATCCCTACAAGAGGCATGAGGAATAAAACATTTTTATCTTTTAAATGTAGGCCTCTATCCAGTAAGTAAAATTCTCTCTCAGATGGCCTGACACATACTTCAGTTAGGGACATAAGTGTCATGTTGGGGTTTAACCCCAGCTAGCAACTAAACACCATGCAGCTGCTTGCTCACAATGTACCTTTTAGAATATGTTCCCAGACTACAACATATATCTGTAGCCCAGAATGCCTGTTGAGGTTCTACTGAAATGTTGTGACTGAAATCTGAAAAAAGGGCATGGATACATTACTATATTTCACAGAACCTCCCATCTCAGTACTGGAATTATCTGTACCTGCAGAATTATATGTTTCCTGCTCATTTACCTTATGAGTAACCTACAGTCAATTTAGTAACAAGAAAGGCCCCAGGATAAGGACACTTACATAATGGCAAGGTGTTCAACAAGCCCTCTTAATACTGGTATTGATTTAACCCCATGTGACATAGAGAGTTTTCTGAATCCTAGAAAATTTTTAAAGATTTGGCCCAAAAAGAAAGATATAACTGGCAAAGTGGGTAACTGTAAGAACTGCACCAGGACATTATAGAATCAAAGAAGCAATAGATGAAATGTTAATCAAGTTAAAAATTTTCCAGAAAGCTGTGACAGTAAGGCATGAGCTCTGGAAACACTAACATAAAGTTCGCTCTAAATCCCATACGGAAGTGGAGATAAAAGCCCAAGACTGTCAGATGAAACAGTGTGTACAAACTGAGATATCTACTGGTTTTATTTTCCATAAAGCTTAAGAGCTTTGTCAGATTCCCACATTCATATGTTTCCTACTGGGATCCTGGGCAAACAGCCCTCGCCGGACCAGTCCTGTGTTCTGCTTATCTCTCTCTATATCATGCATCTTCAGTTCCCACTGCGGGAGGGGCTCAGTATTTCACAGGACTGAGCCTGAAAAGCTCCATATATTTGGTGCTGGTTGAGCTCCAGCCTCTCTCTTT
>VZTM01010494.1:0-14370 GCA_013400555.1 Jacana jacana | reverse complement strand
ACCACCCATGGTGGTATTCAGAAGAGCATTGGGCATTTTCAAACCACAGTTAGTGCCTTCCCTTTGAAATTCCGTGTACTTTAGGAGCAAAATTTACTTTATTTGGATTCCTTAGAGGATACCAACGCTATATTTTTGTAACCAAGAAAGATCTAGGTAGATATGTATAATTTATTAAATATTTACAGATAGTGAGACCATTTGTTACTTCAGTATGAAAAAAACTAAAGAAAAAAACCCTAACTATAAATTAGCTGTCCTTATAATTGATTTTGCTTTTAGATGTAAATAGATCTGAGAGCCCAGCTTATTTTAACCTTCAAGCTTGGATGAAACTCTAATATGGATAGAAGAGGAGATGTAACCAGCAGCCATTACTATACTGTTTGAAAAGTTGCATTGCTACGGGGCAAAGTGTTGGAGGGAAAGGGAGAAAAGAGTTGATTTGCTTACTTCAGGGAATCCATAGTGCATGACATCTCTTATGTATCCTACAGTCTTGATCTAATCGAGAAAAGAGAGTGATGCCTACTTTTCCTTTACTTGCATCCTAATTTTTTTTTCTATATTATTTTGGCAAGGTCACCTACACAGTTATTTCTCTTTTGATGGAGTTAATAAATTAGAGTGAGTCATGTCTTAAAATGTGCTGTTTTACCAGAGAACGTTCATGACGAGGAATGACTTGCTGGGTTAATTGCTTGCCTCACCTGTCAAGGCTAAAGGCTGGTATTTCTGACAAACCATCTAATCAGTTCCAAATACGGTAATGAAAAAAGATTTGTATTTGTATGAGGAATAAGTCATATACATTGCAAGCTATTTTTTAGCATTGGCTAAGGCCCAGAACTTGCAAACATTTATGCATGTACTTTAAATTTATGATGAGGTAGGTTTGTTCTGCATAAAATTCGTTAGCTGCATATGTCTTCACAGGATCATCCTTGAAAGCATAGACAACTTATATGCATTAGCTATTAGTCTTGTGGCACATCAGAGCTGGAGACTTTTGAGTTTTAATCTACAAACCAAGTGAAAAAGGAAGTACAAGCTTTTGAGAACATGTGCTCAAAATCAGAATTCAAAACATTTGGAAAGAGCTACCAGGGATATACTTGGTTATATATTACCCATCCTGTGAAATGGGAGTATGTAAGTGATGAACAAAAATAGTAAAAATCCCATTTGACTAGTTACCAATGTAATTTTAAAAAGCAGTAATAAATATGTATGTTCCTCCAGTCTGCTCCTTTTCTATGACTGTTCAGGATATAAATCCAGAATTTTCTTTGAATATTCCTACCTCAACTTTTGAATAGGTATTAGCCAGTTCCTCAAAGAACAGATACAAGTCAGAATCTACTTTGAGATAGGTGGGTTAGGTTTTCCTACGATGTGGGGTGAGACTGTGATACCAAGTAATTAAGATCTTAAAACTGAATTTCAGTTTTGCATTCGTGTTTCCACTGACTGATAAATGAAGATAGGACCATTTTTCCTCACTATGAATGCAACTTTAATGTTTATTTTAAACTATTTTATAGCATTTTAATCCCAAGGAGATGGTAGAAAAAGATGGCGTGTGCATCAACCCCTTTCTGTCTGTGGAAACAGTTCAAGTTTATATAAGGTATTTTAGTTAAAATATTTTATGTAGCATATTGAAAAACACAATGGAAACTTTTCCCCTTGGGCTACAAGTATCCTTCTGAGGTGAAAATTAAATGACCTCTGACATTAGTAGCTGGTCTGTTCATCTTTTTTCTGTGACTTGGCAACTGGAATAATTCTTCAAAATTGCTTTGTTTATCCTTACATCATATCTTAGATAAGTCAATAAAACCTTCTTCTTTTCCCCCCTTACATAACCAAAGGGATTCTGTGCTCTGTTTAACTTTTAGCTTAGATGTTTTGTCAAATTTGTGTCTAAGGCCTACCTTATGTGCAAGTCATGAGTCATATTTGCATATTTATTCAAATGAAATATTTTAGGATTCCATTACAAAGAAGAGACAGAAATGAAGAAAACCGTACCATACAATTCAGTTCGTGAAATGATATGGTTATACCCTCTTAGTTCAGGAAAATTCAAGAATCATTTATCACTGTATGAAGGCTTATGTATTGGGATATGTAGTACATTGTCATTTTAAGATGAAAATCCCACATTTTACATACTGAAATTTACAGCAAATCTAGTAGTAATTGCTTGCAGGGACTTTTCTAGATTGTTGGTTAAGGATTTTTTCTAGGGCTATTGTACCAAATCTTATGTAGTAGTTACAAAATGCAGACAATAAGTAAGTGAATAACTGGAAGACTTTTTTCAGATCTATTACTTGTGACATTTTAAAATGAGGTTTAATAGAAAGAAATGGGAGATCAGATCCCTGTTCAAGACAAGAAATTGAAGATCAGGCTGGTGAGGGACCCAAGCAGGGAAGGTGCCCTACTTGACCTGCTGCTTGTTAGCAGAGAAGGTCTTGTGGGGAATGTAAAGGGTGAAGGTTGTCTTGGGCAGAGTGATCATGAAATCGTAGAGCTTTCAATTTTTGGATATGCAAGGAGGGGAACCAGCAGAACTGTCACCTTAGACTTCTGAAGGGCAGACTTTGTCCTGTTTCAGAGCATGGTTGAGAGTGTCCCTTGGGAGACAGTCCTGAAGGGCATAGGTGCCCATGAAGTCTGGTCATACTTCAAGGAGGTACTCTTAAAAGCACAGGAGAAGACCATCCCCATATTCCATAAAGTGATCCCAAGGGGAAGAAGACCAGCCTGGCTAAATAGAGGGCTTTAGCTGGACCTCAGGAATAACAGGAAAGTTTATGATCTTTGGAAAAACCTTTGGATAAGGTTGGTAACTTTATGAGGAGTACCAAGATGTGACAAAGCTATGGAGGGGGAAAATAAGAGGAGAAAAGTTCAAGCAGAATTTAACTTGTCCACTGCAGTTAAAGGTAACAGGAAGAGGTTCTTTCATTATGTCAATAGAAGAAGGAAGACTATGGAAAATGTAGGGGAAACATTGAGGAACAGGAAGTTATTGGAAGTGGTCAACATGCATTTACCAAAAGTAAACCATGGTTGACCAATCTGATAGCCTTCTGTGATGTTATAACCAGATGTCTGGGTGAGGGGAGAGCAGCAGATGTCATCTACCATGACTTCAGCAAGGCTTTTCACACTGTCTCCCATAACATCCTCATTAGGAAACTGAGGAAGGGTGGGCTAGATGAGGGGACAGTGAGGTGGGTTGAGAGCTGTGTGACAGGACTCAGACAGTTTTAATTAATGGAACAGGGTCAAGTTGGAGGCCTGTAACCAGTGGTGTCCCCCACGGGTCAATACTTGGTCCAGTCTTGTTCAACATGTTCATCAATGACCTGGACCGGGGGACCAAGTGTATCCCCAGCAAGTTCACTGATGATACCAAATTGGGAGGGCTCACCGACACTCCAGAGGGCTGTGCTGCCACCTAGCATGACCTGTACAGGCTGGAGAGCTGGGCAGAGAAGAACTTAATGGGGTTCAACAAGGGCAAGTGTAGGGTCCTGCACATAGGGAGGAAGAATTCTCGGCACCAAAATAGGTTAGGGGTGAACCTGCTGGAAAGCACTTTTGAGGAGAAGGATCTGGGGGTCCTGGTAGATAGTCAACTATCCAAGAGCCAGCAATGTGCTCTTGTTGCCAAGAGGCTGGATCTAGGTAGAGGGAGGTCATTTTCCCCCTCTACTCTGCACTGGTGAGGCCACAACTGGAATACTGTATCCAGTTCTGGACTCCCCAGTTCAAGAGAGACAGGGGACTACCGGAGAGAGTCCAGCATAAGCCACCGATGATGATTCAGGGACTGGAGCATCTCCCTTATGAGGGAAGGCTGAGAGAGCTTGGACTCTTTAGCCTGGAGAAAAGAAGACTGAGGGGAGACCTTATTAATGCACCCTACCCATCTGTAGGGTGAGTTGAAGGAGGATGGAACTGTACTCTTTTCAGTGGTTCCCAGTGACAGGTGAGGAGCAATGAGCACAAGCTGGAATGTAGGAGATTCCATTCAAAGATGAGAAAAACTGCTTTATGGTGAGGGTGACAGAGCTCTGGAATAGGCTGCCCAGGGAGGTTGCGGAGTCCCTTTCTGTGGAGACCTTCAAGACTCATCTGGATACAGTCCTGAGTAATGTGCTCTGGGCAGTCCTGCTTTAGCAGGGGAGTTGGGCTAGATGATCTCCAGAGGTCCCTTCCAGCTCCGACAATTCCACGATTCTGTGATAGTTACTTAACACTGAAGGATGTTCATACAGCTTTTACTACTGGTATGTGATTATGAATAACTGCACAGAAAAGCTTTTCCACATCTTCACTTTGCAATCATGTAATACTCTTTCTAATGTCAGCTTTTTGTTATGTATTTAATAAGAATATGATTTATTCTTTTTTAAGTATAGCAACCTCATACTTTCAGAGTGTTCATTTTTGTTATATTTAACAATAGTAAAAAGTCAGAAATTGGAATACAATAAAATAAATTCTGAAAAAGAAATAAATTCATTGGCTGTGTCTAGGATGAATTAAAAAGGGCTGTGAGCTGCCATGGACAGATGTGCCCTAGAAATATTTAGGTCCAGTACATGAAATAATTGCATGGTTTGGCAACAGTTGTAAGCACATGAAAATTCAAAATACCAGTAAATTGTTGTCAGTGTTACCTCTTTCTGTTAGTTGTTGGAGCTTTCTGCTTCTGCTAACATCTTCAGAGAGATGTGTCATGGATAAAGTAGTCACTAAATTTTAAATTAGTTGTAGAATGACACTATTGGGAGACTCCTGATTCACCAGCACATACCAAATTATAATAAGCTCAACAGACTTCAGCAGTCTTAATTTCCTGGTTTGTCTTAATATTAATGGAGAGAAGCGGGTATCTAGGATGGCAACTGTTACATCCTCAGATAAGGGGGCTGTGCGAAAGGCTTGACATTAGGAAAAAAAATTTCACAGCAAGAGTGGTCAGTCAGTAGAATCGTCTGCCCAGGGAGGTGGTGGAGTCCCCATCCCTGACTGTGTTTCAGAGTAGATTAGGTATGGTATTGAGGAATATGGTGTAGGGGAGAACTTGTAGAGTAGGGCAGATGGTTGGACTCGATGATCCCAAGGGTCTCTTCCAACCTGAATGATTCTATGATTCTAAATGCAAGGAATCACAATTTCCCTTGTCTTCCTTAGTTAACTGCAAAGAGAACTTATGCGAGTGTAAGTGCAAATGTACACACAAATGTTCGGTGAGGTAAATTCACTCTTGATACAAGGTTAGTAGAAATATTAGTGTTAAGAACATTATTTGCTGAATTCAGATCTTTATGTCTCAAGTAAAAAACAATAAAAAGTTTTCAGATGAACAGAGATCATAAATGTGCCGATTTGTTTCATTTTTGTCTCCCTTGTTCATTTTCAATCCAGAGCAATAAGGAGCACTCTCCCTTTTTATGAGTTCCACTGTTGTCAGAAGATACCATATCACTTCAAAATGTCGAGCAAGCAGGTCACCCTTCAAGTGGTAAATGATGAAAATAAATATCCTGACAGTCTGATAAAGAATCCAGAATCCTCCCCACACCTCCCATCACAGCTATAAATCCAGCTTTTTTTTTTTTTTCTCGTAAGGAGTATGTTGTCCTTCCAAGTTCAGGGTGCTTCTTTTAAAAGGAAAAATGCATCTTGCAGAGCTGAACTAAAATAAAATCTCAAAGAAGAATGAGAAATAATGTTTTTAATTCTTTGTGTCGAAACGTTGTGTAGCCATAAATTATTCGCTTAGGACAAAGTAGCAATACACTGATTTAGAAGGCCAAAGTGCTTCTGGTCTTCTTCCCAGGCATACCTATATTTTAAGACATACTTTGCACTAATTATATCCAAGTGGATTTTTGTTCTTAAAAGAATTTTCTTTTATATTTTTATGAACAGGGCAAACTATTCTTACATTCCTTCAGATTTTCCAAAGCATTATTTTTTTATTTATTAATTCCAGATAATAAATTTCTAGTTCATGACATATATTGATTTTGTTCTGATCTACATTTCTCTGTAATTTGGGGCTCTGTATATACTTACTGTAAGCTACTACCTCTGTGTAAGATACATACATTGTTTCCAAAGCAGTGATTTTTTCCTCTCCCATTTGTTTTTAAAGAACTAATATTGAGAGCTATTATAGCACTCACGCAGAGCAGACATTTGTGTGATTATTATGCCTTAGTACTTCTTGATTTGTGAGACTCACCCCAGCCTCCACCACAATCTGCCTGTTTTTATCAAGAAATTGAATCCATTTTACTTGTCAGTCTTTGCTTTAGGGGACTTCTTATTCATCAGGCATTACTGTTCTTTTCAGTTCTGTTTTGGCTTTACTGACCTTACAGTTTTCATGGGGATGCAAATAGCCCTGCAAAAGTGGCCTTTTGTACCACAAATGGTGCAGTGGAAGGCATTATCCAGCCTCATAGGCATCATCACGAACTATGAAAGCAAAATAAGCTTTCTTTTTAAGCAAAGTCTGGAGGACAAGTCTCATGTTCCGAATCTGATGTCCTATGCATCTCTCACAGGTCATCAACAATAGGAGCTCTCCATGGATGCTTGAGAAGACAATGTTTCTAGTTTTTGTGCTAGGCTCGACAACACTTTGTGCCTTAGAGCAAGATTATAGAGTAAATCTTGACATCGGGCACATGAGAAGATTAAAATAAGAAGTCAGTCTTTTGCTTTAGAATTTTAAATAAGGAAGATTCTTTTTGGATCAGCAAACTGAAACTTGCCACATGTTCTTACCTTTTCTATATCTGTGCGTATGTAGTCCAACAACGAATGGCACACCAGTTTGTGGCACTTTTTTCAGAAGAATTAAATGATCCATTTTATTTTTCAGTTGGAAAATCAACTGAAACAATCATTCAGGATTATTTCACGGGAAATTGCTATGGGTATTAAACTTGCAAGGATTTCTACTACTAATAAAGTACCTATCTCAGATTTAATTAAGGATTTTGTATGCTGCACATATACCTGCTCAGTATGAACACTCTGTTCAGGCAATGATTGCATCCAAAGAGGAGATGCCTTCTCATTCAACAAAAGCCTTCACTTCAGTTTTAACATGTGTAGTGTGGTGAAAGCATGGTTGCTTTAGAATGCTTTTCTTCTTTCTTGTGTTAGCTGATAGGAACTGGTGTCTGCTTTTACTCAGTGACAGCAATAGCAATCAATTAATGCTCCCCATCTTTTTAGACCCCAACTTGCCTTACCACAATTCTTTGCCTATTCTTCTCTTTCCACTATGTTATGTGAATTTTCTAGTGAATGCTGAAGTCACTGCATCAGCATAAACACAGGCCTTATTGCGGGTCTGGGGTGGTGGAGATTGAGATGAAGTTCTACTAATTTGTCCCACAACATCAAGTAGAATTTTTTTTCTTCCAGACCTGTTCATGAGGTTACTTGTAGGGCAGTGTGACTAGTATTATAGTACACCATCATACAATAACAGCAAATACATGGAGGATAAACAGGTTTTATATCTCTTAACCACAGGCAAAATAGTTTTCCTGTGAAGACAGATGGATGGGTTTAATAGAAGACTTCAAAGCAGCCTGGTTATAGTAGTGGCAATTCTTTTTTAGTTGTGATATGAAAAGATGGCACAAAAAGCAGTACACCAAATATGATTCCATTGATTTTGATTTATTAGGCAGACCAAGTGAGCAAATGCTTGTGTCAGGGAGACCTTCTTATTCTTATTCAGACATATGCACATATCAACTTCAAACTGCCCTGGTTGCCACTTTGACTAGGTGGTGCCAGCTGACCTTTGGTAAATGGGACCGTTGCCACTTTGGACTTGGGCAACAGCTTGGCTCCTGTACCTTACAGTTCACGTAGCTGGGCATGTTCCTTCTATGTGCTGTTGGACATCTGCATATGGATGTCCCCCTGCTCTCTACCTTTGCAATTTTTCCCCAATTGGTTGTTTGCTGATTACACTCTGTTCCTGCCTGTCATGACTTATTATACTCATTTCCTGCATGTTTTATACTTGGCTCTTGGCAAAGGCAAGGCTATATTACTCCATTGTCAAAAAGAAAAGATCAAAGTAACTCATAAGAAAACCATCATTCATCACAACAAAACCATACTCATGGCATGCATTTGTTGGATGTGTAAAAGTCTATCCCTGAATCCTAGTCCTCGCAACCTCCTTTCAGGTATTTATATACCATCTTTCACGCTGCATGCATGAAAGATGAATGTGCTGTCATACATGCTATTTCACAAATAGCATTATTTGTCTTAGAATTCTATAAAAAAATACATATTCAGGAAGTCACTTCATATATATCAGCAGTCTTGCTTTTGATACATTGCCACCATAGCAGAGAATACTTAATGAGCAATAATTCATTACTGTTAAAAATCTCTTTCTGCTGTCTTTATTAAGGCAATTTTATATCTTATTTTGCTGTTGGCTCCATAAGTCTCCTAATTCGTTCCCTTAATGTTAATTGATTCTTTCAAATAATTCACAATGGATTTGATTCCTTGATGAAATATCAGAAAAACTCTCTCCCTTAGAATATTCTTCAGTAAACTCAATAGAAGAATAAACTCATCCCTGGTAGCAAATACCGTCATATGTGATCCACAAATGCATCATGGATCTAATTACTACATACTTCTAAAAGTTTTTTCTTTTTTTTTCGGAGTTGCCAATTGTCTGTTTTAAACAAATGCTTTCTCTTATATGTACAGTTTATTGCCTTTTGGTGTGGAATCCTTGTGTCTCAACTGTGTTTCATGATGAGCTGGTTTTGACTGGGATAAAGTGTATAGTCTTCATAGTAGCTAGTATGGGGCTGAAAACAGCATTGATAATACAGGGATGATTTTGTTATTGCTGGGCAGTACTTACACAGCGTTGAAGCCTTTTTGGCTCCTCACACCCTCCCAGCAAAGAGTCTGGGAATGCCCAATAAGTTGAGAGGAGACACAGCAGGTACAACTGACCCCAGCTGACCAAACAGATATTCCATACCATGTGACGTTGTCCTGGTTTGATAACATGTCGTGCTCAGCAACAAAAAGCTGGGAGAAGTAGAAAGAAGGGATGGTGATGTTGGGAGTGATGGCATTTTGTCTTCCCAACGAACCATTACTCATGAGAGAACCCTGCTTTCCTGAAGGGTGAACAACTGCCAGTCCATGGGAAGCAGTGAACTCCTTGTTTTGCTTTAATTAGATGCATGGCTTTTGCTTTACCTATTAAAGTCTTTATCTCAGCCCACGTGTTTTCTCACTTTTTCTCTTCCAATTCTCTCCCTCATTCCACCAGTAGGAGTAAACAAGCCTGTGTGGGGTTTAGGTACTGGCTTCGATTAAACTGTGTTACATTCTCATCTGTCTCTCAACAGGTTAAATCTGCATAAGTAGTGCCTTGTCTTTAATCATCAATGTTAAATGGAAAAATTCCGAAGCTTTAAGTTAAATATTCTGACATGTCTTCAGAAGCATATCGAAGGTCGGAAAAATGTTTATTAAAATATGTTGCCTTTTGTAATAGTGAAGATACAGAATAAACATTACAGTAATGAGTGTTTTTTTAAGATAAATAGTGTTTACTTCTCAGATGTGAGCTACCAGACATGATATAATGGTGTCTCACACCTCTGTGTAGCAGAGGGCTGAAAAAATCTTGGATCAGGAGGTGTAATGTGATCAAGGATCCTAATAGTTTGATAGATGGTCTTAATAAAACACAACAGCCATGTGTGCAGAAGGTTGCTTTGAAGTATTCTTTGTTCCATTTTCTAAAAATTAGGAGGGCCTTTACAGTCTTGTAGACTGGACAAGGAAGGGCTTATAGATATAAGCAAGAAAGACCAAATCTCGCCATTCATGGATAGGTGAGGGTCCTGTTAACCCTTCAACAATGACAAACATTAATCATACAAATATGCTAGCTATTCTTTTTACCTTGACAGCCATGAGGCTTTTTTTCCTTATTCCCAAGAAGCCTAAAACACACCTTTGAGAGCTGACTGTTAATTCTCTAAAGTCAGTTGCATGCTATAAGACATTTAACTCTTTAGGTGTAAGCTGATCCTCTCTAATGTTCCAGCAGCAACATGTTAATATATGAGAAGTAATAAAAACAAGAAGCTGCAATGCAAAGTTTTAGCTATCTCTGTAGCTTGTAAAAGGTGAAGTAGTAAACAATATTAGGCATTTTCCCCAGATCCCTCATTGTAACAGACATATGTATTTAGCACGAAAAATTCTGTTTACAGCTTGTACTGGTAGGAGGGTCTGCATCACTTCTTAGATTATCTTTTGATATTTGACTTGAATGAACATGCACTATTGCCATACATTGGCATACACACATCTGTTCATGTATAGAGTTCTCTGAATTGATTGTGCAGGGGACATATCTGTTTGACTGTCAGATATTCTTTTAGTTCTTACCTGATTATTTTTGGAGTCCTGAGAAGTCTATTGAATTCTAGTTCAGCAGATAAAATCAAGCTCTCTGGCAAGACATTTCTATATGTGCAACTAAACCTCTTACGACTGGACAGTGTAAGAATTATCATTACTTTTCATAGACTAGTCTTACACACTAAGTAAGCTTTTTGTAGCAATCTGTCATTGTCCCATGTAGCAAAGATTCCTAAGGTGGCAAGATCTGTTGTGGTACAGCATGGGGTGAAACAAAGCTCTGGAGCCTGCTTTTGTCTTCTGTCCCCATTCTGTCCCCATTCTGTCCCCATGCTGCAGCACCCACAGCCAGAACAAATTATGTGCCAGAGATGCTCCTTCCTTAAATGTAGTCTCTGGTGAATAGTCGTTGATAGTCGTTGAACAGTCGNCTGCAAGCTGCAGCAGGGTAGGTTTAGGCTGGACATTAGGAAAAAATTTTTCACGGAGAAAGTGGTCAGTCAGTGGAATGGGCTGCCCAGGGAGGTGTTGGAGTCACCCTCCCTGACTGTGTTTAAGAGTAGATTAGATGTGGTGTTGAGGGATATGGTGTAAGGGAGAACTTGTAGAGTAGGGCTGATGGTTGGACTTGATGATCCCAAGGGTCTCTTCCAACCTAAATGATTCTATGATTCTATGATTCTATGATATATCATCCTGAATGTAAATACATGGAAAAAACACTGTGAGTATATGCCTGTTCATTTTGTCAAAAAAAATTTTAGTGGAGGAAGAAAGAAAGAAACTTGCTGAAAATGAAGTATTTATATTTTTTTATGCTGTCTGCCTTCTGCCTCAGAAGGTGAGGTACATTTAATCTGTTGTGAAAAAGCTCTCAGAAGAACTATGTCCTTTCATTGCTCTCAAGTTTAATGTCTGTATCTTTTTACCATCTTTAACAGCTATGCTTAATCAATCATGCATGTTTTCCAGCTTTATCTGGAGACAGATTACTGCTTGGTAACTTCATTTGAATATAATGAATTTCTTGGAGATTTCGAGGTTTCTTGTAAACTTGTCTGACTCTTTCATTACTGTATTCGTTTTCTGGTTCTGCCTTTTGTGAGCACTTTTCTGAATATTTTCCATTGCTCTTTCATCAGGCATTTATGTTGGATTGTTTAATGTTATAACTCTGTTGGGGTAATGAATGTGTTTATTCTTCCACTTATGATAGAGTTGTTTGCCTGCTAAAGATACTTTGTCCATCAAGTGTTTTCTTCTATGCTGTTTCTTTGAATAATTTTCCATGGGGAAATGAATTGCAATTTGACAGTCTAATACCGGGAAGTAATAATTTTTAAACATCGTTTCCTGGGAAAGTCCTGTCTTCTTCATGTTATTTGCTCTCTTGGCTTTTTGCTTGACTCTCAGTTTTGTGTATGACATGAATTTTCATTTACTTGCAATTGCTTATTTATAAATTATGCTTTAAGCAAGCAGTTCAGGAAAATTTTGACAACCTACTAAACTTGAGTATGTTTTGAAGTACCAGGTAATCAGAATCCCTCTTTCAAGGGCAATTGTATTTTATGAGGGATCTCTTTTAATTCTTACTGATAAGGAAATGTCAGTATTAACTTTGCAATTATCACATATACTCTGGAGAATTTCAGATAACAATGTTAACAGTAAGAAGAAACTGCCCATTTGATTCTTCACAAGGAGCCTGGAACACTATTGTCAAGCCAATAGTTGCAGTGAAGCGATATTGGATCCTACTACAGCAATAGAGAAGGAAGAGGTGTTTTGAAAGAGCAGGTCGGAAAACTGCTGTGGATGTCAGTCCATCTGACAGATTGACTTTCAGCCACAGACAGGTCTGTCTGCTTCTGCTTCACCTACCCATAGATGGGTTTAGCTGAAGGGAAAGAAGGAGATTGTAGAAGTAGCCAAGGAAAGTTTTGAAGATGTATTAAGATCCAAAATAGAGAAGTGTGGCTTTTTCTGCTCTTTTTCTACAGATTTTTTTGTTGTTGTTTTTTGTAGGCATTGTGGATGGTTTTTGGAACTGCAGTGGAAGTAAGTCATTCAGATTCCCATAAATGAAGGAACATAGATATCTAAGTCAAATGTGGGTAGTAACCCATGTTAGTGTTAGATTCATTGGGGAATCACATTTATCAGGAATAAATACGAACATACCACAAGTTCTGCATTTAGGAGGTACCCTGCATTGTTCTCCAGCTTTAGACACTTACAACTGACTGTCGTCATGGAGTTTTATTCTGCTCCTGCATATAAAGATAGTTCTGGCAGACAGAACCCTAACTGACTGGGAGGAAAAATGCAAAAATTATCAAGGATTTCCCTCCCATCCCTCCAAACAATGTGTCTCCAAATGGCAGCCCTATCTGGTGCTCAGATTTTATTTCGCTCTGAGGAGGTGTACCATTGATTGCCCCGATGAATAGGGCGGTCAATAGCTGTCAGATAGGCCAAAAATGGAATAGCATGAATACACTGAGTTATTGAAAGAAGATAAGTTTTACAGTAGTCTTATTATTCCAAGCTGAAGAACAGAGTGCAATTACTTCACTTTTGTTCTGATTGTTATTTATATAAAAGATTATAAAATTTACCTAAACCTGAATATATCAAGTAGGTAAAACTGCTTTTTCACCTCTTCCCTCTTAAAATAATATATGGTTTTTCATTTTGCTTTCATGTGCTAGTGATATAACCCATAGCAGTACCCTGAAAGCTTCCACATTTGTTTTATAAGTTTTCAAAGAATACCGGTCAGGTTTAATCTGAGATAAAATTAACAATAAATTACTTTTTCTTCAATTGAGTTAATGATGTCATTTCCTCATTGAAAACAACATCTCTGTGGGTTATGAAGCACTGAAAAATTCTAATATTTTTAGTATCTTTTAAATCAATGCTATTCTTCTTTTGCATTTGGCATATTCATTTAGAATTAATATGAGTGAGACAATAATCTCCCCTATTTTGCTGGATTTGAATGGTAGCTCTCACTTGTTCATGTTATGTGGATGACTCTGAGTTTAGTAAACGATTTTCCCCTATAATTTTCAAAATGTCAGGATACAAAACAGAAAAAATGGTCATGTTTTAATCCCTTTGACATTTTAAATATGGGCATAAACTGTACTTTATAATGAAGCTGTCTATATCAGAGACAAGACCTGGAGACCAGTTTTACTATGGATTTCAAGTTGAGCTATAGCTCTAAAGAAGATGTGCTGGAGTTGTGACACTAGTTGGCCTCATAAATGACATGTGTTTCTGTTGAGCTGATGAACTCTTTAACTGCTCACTGTATTTGCATTCTGAGTGATAAAAATTGTTGGTACATGCCCTTTCAGAAAGTATGTGACACATTTATATTACACTGAACTGTCTGAGTAAGGGAATAGGCTGTGTTGCTAAGGATACAAGAAAGAGCAGAACACTGCAGCCACCGCTGTGCTGGAAGATTACCTTTATCGTTATAAAGGGGAAACAAGAATAATCAATTTTGATACACAGTTTCAGTTAGCCTTACAAATATTCACTAAAAAAGAATGACACAGTTTTGACATTTTCATATTAAATCCTTTGTATGGAATAACAATCCTGACAGGAAGCCAGAAAAGATGGAAAATTGCCTCAGGTGTGAAACAGTATAATTAAAAAAATTGCTATTATGACTACATTAGTATTAATAACGACAATAAGTGTTACAAAAAAAAATTACACCCTAAAAAAGCAGCTTTTACAGTTGTTGTGTTTGAAAAGCTGAAGTTTCAGTGTCTTAAATCTTCCTGTAGGTCCAGTTAACCTATTCTGGTTCTGTCCAGTACAAGAAATAAGAATTACAAATTGGGCGAGTACAATAAG
>VZTM01010489.1:10130-31214 GCA_013400555.1 Jacana jacana | reverse complement strand
GCACTTGTATAATTTCTTCAGCTATGGAACAAAGCATAGAGTAGCTGAAATCTGAACTGTGTAATAAATTAGTGTCCAGTCTCTGATTTATACTCTTTTTTTTTTCCCTCCAGAATTGCATTTTTTTCCAGAATTCTCAGCATCATGGAACATGCCATCCATTCCCAGTATTGATCTATATATTGACTGTAGCAATGATTAGGTCTTCACTAAATCACAGTACAGTGTCTCATGCTGGATATCTAAAATTGCATCCATCTGAAATGCGTAAGTGTTCTAACAGAGCCACTCCATGGCCGAAGCAGCAGTAGAATTACATTTTCTGAGCTGGCAGTCTTCTGCTTATAATGAGAAAATCCCTGCCTTCTTCAATTTTCTGCAACAAATGATGTTGCGGAGTCTACAGATTTCTATTACAGATGAATTTGCTGTGATTTGTGTTGTGTGAGTTGAGGATTATTGCACTGCCATTGTCTTCACTGTCAAAAGACTTAAGAAGGACAAGTTAACCTTGTTAACAAGTTAACTTCATTACCAGGAAAGTTTCTTTCTTACTTCAAATCTGAAGGTAGTGCGCATGACTATCTCAAGGTAGTGCTTAGGTCCTCCAGCACTACCCAGCGTAGTATGATGTGCAGAGAGTTCAGCAAAGGCCAGAAATGCCCACATTGATCCAAATAATGACATACTGCCAAAATGCAGCAGTGTGACAGCAAGCCATTTTTAAGTGTTATTCACTGACTATAGTCTTATTACTCTGTCCAGAAGTTATGTGCAAATGCTCATGCTGTATAAATGATTTTTGCTCTTGCATTTTCAACCACACATACCCATCTTCTGTGAGAATTAAAAAAAAAATAAAATAGTATGTTAAAATGTCTGGAGACCAGAAAGTAAAATAAAACGTGTAACAGGAAAGAGCATGGAAAATTCTCATTTTCCCACTGTTTTATTGTAGTGGAAAAGCTGGGCTTGGAAAGAGATGGGTTATGCACGTGGGTTTTTATTCTTATCTGGAATAGAACTGGATTTGATCACTTTCTCCTGACATCCTGAATGGTCCCTAGCATTTGTTGGTAGTCAGCACATGCTGCACACTAGGGTTGTGCCCCAAAGTTTGTGTCTAGTTAAAATGTTTCTGCCTGCTGCAGTCCTGCAGCTTTAGAAAAGCAGTAAATCAAAACCAAACACAGGGTATATAATTGTCAGTAGATAATAAAGTATAGTAGATAGTTGCCTGATCTACTGCTTCTGTGCTGCAGGAAGGAGGAGGCACAGAGTAAGGGAAAGGGAAAGGACAGGAGGAAGGAAAGAAGGGAAAACTGAGGTTTCCTTCAAACAGTAGCCACCCTCTCATGCTTCTGTTCCTCTTGGCATTTCCCAAGGAGGGATCTAGAAAGACTGTTAGGATTTCTGTTAACACTGTAGAGTACATGAAGACTTGCACTTGTTCCAGTATTGCTGCACGCAAAGCTGTTTTACCACTTGCACAAGTGGAGTTGTTAATTTGTGTATTTAGAGTACTTGCTTACTGTAACTAGCAAAGAAAACTGAAAAGGAAGAAAAATAGGGCAAGGGAAGGGAAAACAGATAAATACATCTAGAGACCATATGTGATACACTGATTTGTACATGCATGCACATATTTGTACAAATCTCTCACCACCACCCCCAGTTGCTTGCATATCTGCAATAATTTTTCCATTGGCAAAGGAGAACTTCCTACGGAGGCTGCCTTTTGGGATCTTTTAGTACAAGCCACATAGCTGGAAGTAAAACAGGAAAAACAGGGAAGTGTATAGACTTTGCAGCTATGGGAGAAGGCAGCCTTTCTCATGCGTCTTAACATGTTGACTTCTGGCAGTGTTTTTATATGAAGTTACTAATTCAGTTGAACAGAATTTTAAATATGTGTGTAGGTAGAGTCTTAAGTGAAGAACAGGAAGGTCAAAGACTAAATTTTAGTTCTCATTTCCTCCTCTAGTAGTTCTCATTTCCTCCTCTAGTAGTTCTCATTTTCCCAGTAACATCTATTTTCACGCTGGCTGTGATGGATGTAGATTATATACTGTACCTTAGTATGGATGGAGCTCAAGATGATGATTCACAAGTGGGCTGGTCAGCTACTATTGCTCTGCTTCTGGATGTTAGACATTGCAGAGGCTTGAGGTCAATAACTAGATGACATGGTGACTGCTCCAGACATTGTGAATCTGTATAAGTTTCTGGTGTGGGTTGAGAATATAATGACCAATAACTGATAAACCTAAAAAAAAAGCTTTTTTAGGTATAAATAATTAAACTGGTTATGTGATAATCATTCCAATCATTGGTCTTTGTGACCCTTCCTCAAACTGTTGAGTATTTGTCTGTTATGGAAATGGTGGTTTGGGATTTTTCAAATTTACTCATACGGTTAGTACTGGTGCAGTCCGTACCATTTTTCCTTTGAAATATGGGACTCCTGTAACTTACAGCCATCTCAGAAACTGTTAACTAATTCTTGCATCCCCTTGTCTGACTGTTGTAAAGCATGCTTGTTAGCTGACTGCACCACCTTCTTGGAATCTCTCCTCCTTCCTAAGGAGATCAGAGGATTTACAGCTGTTTCATATGCCACTTCTCATCCAAAGAACTTTGTACATGTTCCTAAATTTTAATCAGTTTACTTATTAAGCCTTCCATTACTGAAGTTCAGTAATCCCTGGTGTGAGGACTACCACAGCAGACCTTTTTAAAAGCAAAAACCAAACTTCAGGGATCTGCTAATGAGTTGGGTGGTTTGAGGAAACTTCCACATGTCCTATGTTGTGATGTACCCCTTGTTGCTGCTTTGGCAATTTTGTTAGCTCTGTTATCACTCTGCATGCCAGCAGCACATCTGCTTCCTGTTTTCTCTGATATAGGTGAATGCAGGTCTTTTCATTTATACTCCACCTGTGATCTATGGAACTGACCTTTTTCCCTGCCCCCTCATATATTTAAAATAATGAATGTAGGTTTAGACCTAAAAATCTCTCTATGTTTTATGTCCACTACTGATTTTTTGAATTTGTGGTTTATACTGACTGCAGGTAAGTACCACTAAGTTCTGTCACATGTGACTTTGTTCTGTTGTTACTGTACTGCCTGCTCGAAGAGTTCTGCAGTTCTCATTGTACTTCTGATGGGTGTACATAACAGGCATTGTGATGGTGCTTATGAAGGCCCTTCCTCATCAGTCTCCAGGAATGAAAGATGATACAGTACATGCTGGTGTATCCAAATTAGTAGGGTTTTTTCAAACGTTTCTGTGATTTTCTTCCATGATAGTGGCTTGGCAAAGATGCTGTCAGCTTACAGATGAAAATTGTTTGGGCATTCTGGTCGCCTATTAAATTTGCAGGTAAGATTAATGTAAATAAAATGTTTAAGAGCTCACTAGACTTGCAGGTTTGCATTGAAGCTGACAGCACTGTAGACAGTGTCTTGTCTCACCACAGTTAAGGTTGGAGGAAATCTTGGGGGTCTGTAGTTTGAGGTTCTGATCAAAGCACAGTCAGCAAGAAGGTCACACCGTGTGGCTCAGGGATTTTTGCAGTCTGTCTTGAAAACCTACAAGAACAGCGCTTTTGGGCACCCTGCACCTCTGCTGCAGTGTCCCAGTGGGGAGAAAAGTTAGGTTTACCTTTATCTCCAGTCTGAACTTACCTTGTTTCAGCTTGTGCACATTGCCTCTCATTCAGCCACCATGACAGAACCTGGCTTTGTCTTGTCAGTGACCTGCCTGCAGGCAGGAGAAGGCTGCTCTGATGTGTCCCCAAAGCTTTCCCTTCTGAGGGCTGAAGCAGCCCTGTCCCTCAGAGTCCCCTTCCTGTGAGGTGCTTCAGCCCCTGAGCACTCTGGTGGACCTCTGCTGGGCTTGCTCCAGTTTGGCGGTATCCTGGACCTGGCAGCCCAAACCAGAGGACTCGTAAGTCTAAGAAGTGTTGAGTCAAGGGAGATCATTGCTTATCTCCATCTTCTGGTTGTGCCTGAGCCTGGATAGCACTGATGCTGCTGGTCTTTGCTGCCACCAGCCCCAAGGTGGCGTGACACAGGCACAGTGCACTTGGGGGCTTCTCCCATCTTGGTCACCACGGATAGCAGCCAGCACCATCTTTGGGTGCAACCTGTCTGTGGGTCACAGTCTGTCACATAACCCCTGACTGTGTTCTGACCCACTGCTGGAAATTCTTCTTGTGGACAGTCTTATGGGGAAAGGGTCTAAGTGTCTTAAAACTGTAATGCAGCAGGAGAAGCTAAAGCACAGCAAACAGACAAATGGCAAGTAAGGTCTTTTGGTTTATTTTCTGACCACTTCTTGTAGTCCCTCAATATTGTTATAATCCTTAAAGAAAATACCTGAACATGACTTATGGCATCTCCTTGCTGGGCTTAAGCAAGTGAAAGTTATTGGATCATTCGGACTTCTTTTACTTCTTGGGAGGAAACCTTTATTTTGTGTCTTACTTTCACTGTTTTCTGATACTGACAGGTAAGACTCAAGAGACCAGGTAAGAATTTTTAGAAGATACTAGTAAAACTTGCCCAATTTCCTTCGGTATTATTAGAGTGTGAAGTTATTCCTCTGGTATATATGTAGTGTGTAGGTTGTTATGGTTGTCTTGAATCTCCTGAACGCCCCACCAGGTTAAACAGAATTTCTGTGGTTGACTAGAATGTGGCTTTGAGTTACAGATCTTTTCTGTTAGGAAGAGCTAGGAGACAACAGCATTAGAAAATCACTGAAGAACGATTGTAGCAAACAGTTACTTTGCAGATTAAAAATTTGTACACTGACAAACATGCTCCAGCATGGAGGGAATTAAGCAGCCTTTCTCTAAATTCCAGCTTGCAGAAAGTCAGCTGCGTTTTGGTAGCTGACCCCTGAGGTTGCCATTAACAAATCTTACCAATTTTTTTTTTAAATTTTTTTTTTCGGTAGGTCTCTAAAAACCAACCAACATCCCTTTCCACTCCCCCAGCAAAATCTATGCCATGCCCCTCAGACAAAACCTAAGGCTTTTTCTTTTGAATGTAAGTTACAGTGGTGCCTGTCGTGTTGTGTCCCTGTCCTTCCCTGCAGTATCTACCAAATCCTTCTCTCTTGGGTGTCTTAAGAAGAACCAGTTTACGGTTTTCTTTCCGGGAGCTCGATTCGGGGCTTGTCCGCCAGCTTTTGCAAAGCAGAAAGAAGTCTGAAAGCCGCGGCAGGAGCTCAGAAACACATTCAAAGCGGGAGGGGGTGGGAGTGGGCAGTTGCCTTAGTTCATCCCCGGGCCCTTGTTAGGGGAGGGAGTAAGGGCGCACCAAGCGCTCCGTGCCGAGAACGGTGGCCTGGGAAGCCGCCGGGGGGTGCTCTTCGCCAGCGGAGGGCGCCGGCGAGGCCCCGAACGGCGCCCCGGCCGCGTAGCAGAGCGCCGAGGGGAGGAAGCCCTGCGTTGTGTACCCGTGGAGCGGCTATGCAGCTGCTGGAAGACACTCGGAGTTGTAGTTAGGTGAGGAGGATTTGTGCTTCAGTGAAGACCTGACACGCCACGTTGTTGTGAAAACACAGCTGGCAGTCAAAATTTTAAGCTGTACTTAAAGACGCAGAGCCCTCGTTCTTACAGGGGATGAACATATTTTAGATCCTTACCAGCAGGCAGGTTGTGGTAAGTTTAGTGTGCAGAGAAGGGTGAGGGGAGTGTGGGACAAGTTTAGGAAGGTGAACTTTGAAGCTGGGGCATTTGTGAAAAAGAAAGCTGGTTTTGGCTGGTTTGGGTTTTGCCCACTGTTTTCCCTAGTGTTAGTTACTGTGTCTTCCTTCAGTAGAGTACAGGGCAGCCTGACAACCAAGTGACATGGGAGCATCTAGAGCCATTACTGTGAGACTATGTGGTCTGTGGTAGAGCAGGTTGGAGTGAGCTGGAAATAAAACTTGGAAGCAAGAGCACTTGCAAGTGAAGGAGAACAGTCAGAAACCGTGTAGAAGAGTAGAGAGAGCCTACAAGTCTGTGAGTAGCTCACTGGTGGCAGTCAACATTGCAGAAAGTGAGGGCTAGCTTGGAGCAGTTCACTGGGGGCATGTGAAATGGCTCAACATGGCACCTCATGGAAACGAGGTGGTTTCTGCACAGTGAAAGTTTTGGGTGTGTGGGCACCTCAACCCGCCACCTGGGAGACATGGTGGTAGCAAACTTTATCTGTGGCCTTACAGCATTTCTAGGCTTTTGTCTTCTACCCAGAGAGTGCCACATTCTGCAGTGCTGCTGCTCTGCAGGGAGGGTGGCAACCCACAGCAATCTTTCCCCTTGCCTCAACTGGGATGAAAGGGGAGGAAGACAAATGGTAGGGAGGGTCTGCAGTGGTCTATTTGTTTGTGGTTGCCTTGCAAATCCCTACAGCTGTTAGGCTTTGTATGGCTTGCCTGAATTTTGTTATGTTTGGGTTTTTTTAATTTGATTTTTATAGAAGCAAACCGCCTGTGGTATGTGAGTAATGCACAGTAGAGCTTTTACTGCCCGTAGTAGCGTTTGTGTGGGAGATAAGAACATTAAAAACTGTCATACTTCATACCTGTGATCCAGTTGGGAGCATGGTCTTCAACATTTTGTAAAAATGTAAATAAAAATCCTGTAGTGAGCACGTGGAATAATCTGCATGTTTATGAAAATTTTATACAATACCTATTGGTTAAAGGTTAGTCTTAAGCAATTTGTTTTTCTTAAAATCTGGTGTTTTTTCTTTTTTTTTAGTGTGCTTGCTGCTGTGTAAATGGCTAGGATCTCTGATTCTTATCAATTACTAGATTCTATAGTATCTTATAACAGTGGTGTTTGGCTGTCTAATTATGGGGTTTTGGGGGGAACGACTATTTTTATTATTTTTTTATGAAGTAGCTGCTGTTATAGCTTACTGAAGTAATTGATGCTTCTTACTGTTTTTACAACTGCTTCATCTCTGGTTCATTGTGCAATTTTCCTTGGAGAAGCAACCTTATCTGTCTTGTTTTCTGAGTACAGAGTATTCACAGAGGAGAAAGAGTAAAGTTGTCACTGTGGCTTTTCAAGTCAGGGTTGTTTTTACATAGCTAATTCTCTGAAATAGGTGCAGGAATTTTGAGGCAAGGCGGAATTGGCTATGACACCTTTACTCCTCAGTTTGCCTTTCTGCCATTTCCATTATCTTGACTAAGCTATTAGGCACTCTGGAAAAATACATGGCAGGAAGATAGATTTGTCTGGTTTGAAAAGAGAACCAATGTAAATCTCTCCTGGTTAGACAGTTGTGTCTTTTGGGAGGGCAGATCCTGAATTGTCTCACCTTTGGTCTTGAACTGCAAAGCTCATGAAGGCGTAGTGCTGATAAGTGCCAAGGAGTACAGAGAAGAAAGATTCCAGATACATTTGAGAACAAACAGAGCCTAGAGGAAACCTCAGGATGCAAACAATTAAGTTAGGCCAGCACTGAAATCCAGCAGTGGCTCCAAACAAGGAGAATGGCTTTTAAGTGAAATTAAAAAGGCAAATGGAAATGAAGAGCGCTTAACTCTTTAGTTAACACTTCTTTGTTCCACAGTAAGTTTTCAGACTCGAGGGAATGAGAATTAGAAAAATATCTGGGCAGTTCTGAGTTAGAGCCTGGAGACCTTGTTGATTTACTGAAACACCTGTTTCATCATGTTATAGATAGCTGTCTGAGGAT
This sequence comes from Jacana jacana, assembly GCA_013400555.1. Classification (NCBI taxonomy): domain Eukaryota; kingdom Metazoa; phylum Chordata; class Aves; order Charadriiformes; family Jacanidae; genus Jacana; species Jacana jacana. The sequence continues at coordinate 23,507 of VZTM01010489.1, read as the reverse complement.
ATTTTCAAATTCTTTTCTCAATGTTCAAACCTGTAAAATGAGGAAAAGGTTACAGTGAGGCTTCATGGGACAGCTGAGCTGCCAGAACCAGTTGGCTGGTGGAAGGGGAGCCTTGCTCCGAGGTCTTTGACCCCCCTTGCCCTGTGCTTTGGCATGGGGGATAAAGTGTGTGTGTGGTGGTTATGCTGTCCAGGGCCTGTTTAGTTTTCTGCCACTTCAGTGAAATGGCTTATTTTTTTTCACCCTTATGTTAGTTTTCGGACAGTTCAGTGAACTGAATGGTCTCATATGAGGGATCAGATTAGCATCAAGGGCTGGCAACTTGTAAGGGGCAAGAATATCCAAGTGGGAAGGGACTCAGAAAGGACTGAACATACCCTTTTAATAGCAGCGAGCTGTTAGTTGTCTCATGAAACCTTTAGCTGCGTCTCTTTGAGTTCATATAGACTGAAAAGGGTCCGCTCCATGCATGCACTTGTTTTGTACCATGAAGGAAAAAGATCATCAACCTTTACTTTGACTGAGGGCTGCATACAGCACCTGTTAGATCATTTAATGAAGCAACACAATGTGTCTGTGGCAGCACTGCATTCAGCTTATTTGCAGCATGGAAACTGAAGTTTGGATTAGTGGTGTTCTGAAGATTTATAGAAGGTAATGCAAATACAAAGGAAGGTGATCAAGTATGTTCTGTTTGTGTTTGTCCGGTTCCTAATTGTCAGTGTACTTAAAAATCATTAATAGAAATCTTTCAGTTTCTTTGAAAGGTAATTGTGAAGTGCTGAGACTTACTCTGAGAGATTATAAAATTACCTCTGGTGGAGACCTTATAGAATTCATTCAGATGCTGAGAGAAGACTTGATTTATCAACCTCATTTTGCTACATGGAGAGGACTGGCAACGTTTGTGTTGTTGCTTTCTCAGAGTGTCATGCCAGGTAGATCCTATATTTTTGGTTTTCTGGTTTGTTTTTATCCACGTTGGCTCAATTTGACCTCAGATTTATCTTATATTTAAGACTCTGACTTATGCCTGTTTGGCTCATGAGAACATCTCCAAGACTCTTAAATGCCCCTTTTAGTTCAGAATTATTCTAGACTTCTCTCACTAAACTGTTCTGAATATAACCTGAATAACACTACAGATGACTTTGTGCTTTTTTTTATTATTATTTTTAATGCCTACAGTATGCTTGTTACAAACTTGGTACAAAATACCATAAAAAACAAGAAAGCTGTTGACATATTTTCATTGTTTGCATAAGATTTATCTCCTGAGAGGAGGATAGATTGCTGTAGAGAAATATGCTTGCCCTCACTACTCTAACAATTGGCAATCTGTTCCAATGTGGGTGTGTATACACACTCTTCTCTGAAATGTTTTCTCAGTTGTGAGGTTTCCCTATAATAAGTTCTCAGCTGGGAAAAGGAAAGTGTGGTTTCAGCAGGAACTGATCTTGTCTTATTACTGAATGAGAATTTGGTGACTGTCCTTCCTTTCAAGCTTACTGCACTAAAAGGGGAGTTTTCTCCATTGTATTCATTTGAATAAAAGCTGTCTAAACTGCTACCTGGTAACAGTCATCTGCAAACATTGTTTAAATTCTTGAGTTGATACAGACTTTGCCGACCTGTGTGCACACACGCATAGGCTGGTTTTGGATCTAATTGATTTCTACTCTCAAAATGGCGTAGATAAAAGCATTTGCTGTTTCAGAGAAACTCTCTGCTCCTTGTGTTCAGGTTCTGATTGTTTCACTGACTAAAATGCTGGGGTTCTGTGCCTTTCTGGGCACTCTCAGAGCATTTTGCTGGTCTCCAGTCAGAAGTTGGGCACATGTATTAAAATCACAGGGGTTGCATACCCGAGACCAGCAGTATAAATTAGCATAAGAGCCTTTGACTATTTGACGTAAGGGGGTGAACAGCACCTCTTAACCCTTGGATTTGAAATCCTCTGGAATGATGCCTGTAAGCAAAGCTGAATTTCTCCCACAGAAATCTGGATGCATTTTCTATGGATTTTGGTGAGATGCACCAAACGTAAAGCAAGAACGCAGTGTTTATAAAAAGCTTTCTGAAGCAGACAGCCAGATGGTGAAGTACACTGAAGTCAATACTGTCCATCTTTTGGTAGGCAGCCATATTTTATGTTCTCCGGGCTTACTCCGTTTGGCTCATAGGGGGGACAAGCAAAGCGCTTCCTCACTTGTACTCAGCTGTGCAGAGACAAGGAAAGCGCTGTGGCCTCTTGAATGGTAGCAGGAGTAGCAACTGTATTGCATAAAACACCTGCAGGTCTCCTGGCTTCACGGCTGGGGCAGGGAGGGAAAGGTAAAACGGCAAAAGGGTGTTTGTATTTCCCCTTTCTCTCTTTTCTGCTCTCTGTTGCAGAAGTGGCTTCCGCTTTTGCATGTTTTGCAGTCCCTGTAACAGGCCAGGTATGCAGGCAGCTTTTTCTGCTGCTCTGTGCCAGAGGAGATCCCGTTACCTCCATGGAAATTTTTGCTTTTCCTCTTGTGTGTGATGTGCACTGGTGTCATGGAAGAGGTATTTTTCTCTCAGCATTGAAAAGGTTGGGCTGCTGTATTATAACTGGGGAATTGTGTTGACTTTGTTCTGTTTGCTCTGTCTCAAATGCCTTAAGCGCAATAAGCCAAATTCAGTAAATAGCACTTGTTAACTTAGTGAACTCTGCATTGGCCCTGCTGAAGGTACTTCTGCTCTGAATGTGAATTGAACTCCATGTCTGGGATGCTTCAGCATGATACAGACTTCTGCCAACACATCTAGATGTTGAGCAAAATGTGATGGCACTTGTGGGGCTAAGCACAGAAATAGTCATCTTGAGGATGTCTGCTGCCTTCTCTTGTTTTAGTAAAGCCATAGCTGCTAGATATCCACTATATAGGAATAGACCTAAATCCAGAAGGTATTGTTTTGATTACCTTCTCTTTATTCACAATGAAGTCTACAGGTATCCTTCAAACTAAAAGACATTTTGGGGTGAAGGTCAAATTTTCTAATTATGATTTAAATAGTTCCAGTAGAAGAAAATTCACTACAATCTGGTCAAGATGATGTAGTGTTTAATTGCCTCTCTTGTAATGAATGCCTATTGCATTTCTGATTCTCTTCTCTATGTTTTAAGGAAGACTTTCCTTGCTCTTTTTTATATAATTCAAATACTATGAGATCCTCAAGCCCTGAATGATAAGAAACTTTTTTCCTAATCTTTCACTCATTCTGATGACTCTTTCCTGACCTCTTTGATTCTATTTTTTTCTGCATATTTCAACACTTCTTTGGAAACATCAGGACAGAAAACAGCAGTGCAATGGGAATTACTCTTCTGTCAACTACAGACATCATAAAACCTTTCTATTCCAATTTGGTAATTCCCTATTCTCCAAAGCAGACATCAGTCCTTTGAGGCTGTGACTGATCCTTACAGAGGCCCAGTGAAAAATTAGCTCCCATGCCCAAAAGAATTTTCAGAGGCATTATTTTCCAGGGCAGAAAATAATGCTGTCTTAGTTTCTAGTTGCAAATGTGTGCACCCTTGGGTTTCTTGTTACACCTACCATTGCTTGTGCTCAGAATAGTTAACATGGCCTGTAATTTGCTTTCCCAGGTGTTCTCTCCAAGAAACCCAGTTCCCATCCAGTCACTTCAAACAGCGTTATCTTCTGTAGATTTGTTCAAGGAGCATCTATTCCAAATTATATTGTTGTACTTCTAGATACCTAGTAGTGGATCTCATGCTGTCTTTTTCATTATTTATCAGTGTTCTCTTTCTTTTTGTTGATGATCTTGGTCTTCTCTGGGGCAGGTGCTGTTTAAATACCAGACAGCATGGGCAGGTCCCATGGCATCACAGTAGAAATGCATCACTTGATGAAAGCTCCTTGTTTACAGGTAGATCCTGGAGCCCATAAATCAAATAAACTCACACAATTTTAAAAGTGCTTTGTTGATATTGGATTGTTCTAATGGATTAAGCAAATGTCCTACAGTGCCAAATTGAGTGTATTCCCGCAGACGAAGAGTATTACATAAAGGCATACTTTTGCAAACCCCGTTTTAAAACAGTAAGTCTATTGTCTGTAGACCTGTTGATTGGCATTCATTGTGTAATTTAATTTAATTGTTCATAGTTAAATCTTTCATCAGCTATTTCACTTCATAAAAATTATTTTTCTTCACAAAATCTACTTCAGGCTGACAGACCTATAATTATTTAGGGCATCCAAATTGTCTTTTGTAAATATTGACATAGCACTTCTGCTCTTTCTGTTCCTGTGAACTTTTTCTGTTCTAGTTTTTCAAACCTTAATGGCAATAAGCATCACCAGTCCAGCCCAGTACCTATGCCATCTCTTTCAGCACACATGTATCCAAGTTATACAGCTTTGCTGATGTAGATGTGTCCAAATAATAGCTGCTGTTTAACATCTTCTTGAGTTACTGTTGGAATGGAAACTATTTCATCATCATCATAAGAATGTTGTTTGCTTTTTCTCATACAGATGTGTGTATTGAACTTTTCCTGCTTTCCTGCTTTCCTTTGTTACCATCAGCAATCCTACGATTTCCATCTAATAATGGATTTTTTTTTTTTTTTTCTGGAAAAGAACACTTTAACAACTGTTTGTGTAACAATTCCAACTTCTTGTTTCTCTTTGTTCTTTTGCAATTTACACAATTTTCTTTCAGTGTTAATTCATAGTCAGAAATAACCTTGTTTTGAGGGGATAACTGGTACCCTGTCAATGAAGAGAGAAGATTATAATCAGGCTGCCACATAGAAATTAATACCTTTTATGTAAAAAAAATAAAATGGCCTAACTCATTTCCTTTCATAACTATTTCTCTAATGCAGGTGGGATTTACTTCGCCTAAATCTAAATACTGAAGACGTGTCACCTTAGACATTAATTTTAGAATGAGAAGTCTTATTTTGGAGGTGCCTGTTTGCTTTCACTGGTTGTAAGGGGCTGTAAAGAAGTATTTCATTCTCAGGTTTCTGATTCACAGGTGACTTAGGGTAGGTGCAAAGCTGATCATCTTTCTTCAGATATAAAAAGGCGGATTTAGCAGGAGAAGTATAATCTAGATTTCAGTTTCCAAATTTCGTTTGTCTAAAATCAAGATTTTGGAAGTGGCTCTTTACACAGATAGAGTTTGCTTTTGTCTTTTGTTCACTAGTGGCTTCAAGTAAAAAAAGGGAATGTAGCTTGTGAGAAAAGGCTAATAATTTGTATATATCACACCTGGCATTTGAAAGTTAATTTCTTTATGTTCCCAGTGGATTCTGCAGGCTGAATTTGATAATCCATCAGTATGCAGATTAAAATGTCTCTCCAGATCTGTTGGAGGTAGAGAATGATTAAAGTGGTGGGCACTTTCTTATCAGAACTGTATGAAAATTCAGTCTTTAGCTTTCCAGTTGATGGGTATTTCTTTTTGTCTACTAGGTGTAAAAAGTAGAAGACAGTGACTTGCTTTTGTGGGTTCTGTTCTTTCTGTGAGTTACTATTTTAACAAGGAAGTGGGGTGGCGTGACTGCAGAGGTCTTTGGGGAGAGCTTTTCAGATCCTAAAGGTGTCACTGAAAGAGAAATATGCAAGAGAAGCTACACAGCAAAAATAGAATAAGGCTAGGGGCTAAAATCTTCGGCTTTGTGAAAATTGCAAAATTAAATGTTGATATCTTGATCATGTTTTGATAATGGGTTGTTTTAAGTCGTTCCAGGACCAACATATCTGTAAGATCTCTACAGATCACTAGGGCAGGCTACACCTGTGGCTTTTGAAAGTAATTCACTTTTTGACAGAATCTAACAAAAGCAGACCAATGCCCTCTGAGCGTGTAACTTCACAATATTGTGGTTACAGATTTCACAACTTTTCTCACCTTCATAAAGTTATCTTCAATGTCTGAGAACTCTCACCGTCAACTTCAAGTGACTACATATGGTAACAGGTAACCTTTCATTGCCATGTAATCTGTGAGGCACAAATAACTATGTCCTGTAAGCACATCACACTTGCCTTATGATTGAAGTGATTACATGGTTGTGTGTACCCTGCGAAACAACGATAACCTTTTTTTATTTTTCATAATGGAGTGGCTCAATTTGTCTTCAGTGTATTTACAGATTAAATTTCAGTAGTTTCATCATTATGATTGTACCTCATGAGGTGTGTTCCAGTAATAAGATCTGACATCTCTTTTCTTTAAATTATGTGTGTGTCAGTTTTTAGGCGATCCAACTTTGCCGTTAATTGGAAGAGCACCTTTGGAATGGAAAAACTTACCAGACAAACTCATTTTCTTTCAATAAGAAAGTCAGTGGCACAAATAAATCTGTGTGCTTCTATCTTACTAAATTCTTCATCATATCAAGATTGTGATTGAAATTAATTGGGCATATCCATAACTTCCTGGCAACTCTTTCAAGCAGTCAAATGAAGTATCTTTTTATTAGCTAGTGTGTGGTTTATCCACAGGGTTTATTTTAAGTGGAAGTGTGATTTGAATTCTGAAGCATTTGGCAGAAATAAGTTTGCTATGCTAAAATTGGAAAAATTGTTACAGCAACGGGCATATAATTTTTTTGTAGCCTTGTGATGTTGGTATACGTGTGAAAACTGGTAGCTTCTTGGGATAGGAACAGATTTATCTGTGTCTATACTCTGAAAAGGACCGAAAAATGGAGTGTGTCAGCGTCCATGGGGGGATACAGTTGCACTGATGGGAAAGCACATGAGGACACTGCACAGCTGCCTGGTGACCCGAAGTGCCAGCGCTTCTCTGGGGAGCAGCTGCAGCTCCCTCTGCTCTGCAGTTCTGTTCTGCTTAGACTTTTCATGTAAAAAAAAATGTCCTTTTAAAAAATTAATTTGTATTATGTAGAGCAATGCAATTGCTGGAGGAGTTTACCGGTGCGGGTGTCTTCCCTGAGACTGGCTTTTCAAGGTTCAGTCGTTGGTTGTGCTCCCTTTGGTGCTTTAGGAGAGGTGCTGTTTTTAAAAGCCAGAGGAGGCTTCCAGGAGGTGCGTGCAGCCTTCTGCTGCGGCAGTGAACAGTAGATGGCAGTGCTGTCCTGTTCCAGGGCTGGCCAAGGAGCGAGCAGAACTTCAAAATCGCGCCTGACGTACCCTTTCACTACGTCTGCTGCGGAAACATTAGTATTCGCAATTAAACATTGTGTTAACTAGAATTCGGTTAGCTCTCTGAAGGCAGTTGTACGTGTAAAGATTTGGAGGGGACAGGCAGTTATAGGCATTTATTTATAAATAGATACTAAGTGCATCTATACATTCTTCAGTTGCACGTTTTTTAGGTGATTCAGAGGTAAGAGCCTAACGCTAGTATGACGCGGTGTGATGCCATTGATTGCCATTTTAAATGCAGTGAGAAGTTACTGCAATATGTACGCTCCTAACTTTTTTTCCTCAAGGGGGATTACTTGCTTTCTGCAGAAACAACTGTTAGTTTGTGATGCATAGCTCATTCCTGTAAATCTCTCACTTCCCCATATTGAAACATCTCTACAGTCTGCAAACTTGATGACTCATAGTTTATCAGTCTTTTGAGTCTTAAGTCAAGGCCAATCTCTCATGGCTTTTCTGGTACTGGAAATATTTGTGGAGAATTTTTTCTGTGCAACCATGAGCTTACGTTGAAAGGAAAGACCACTTGATCATTTTTTCTATCCTAAAGAGTCATCTGATTACAAAAATAAGTTTTCTGTGTCATGTCCATCCCTCCTCCCCCCCCCCTTTTTATTTTTTGTTAAAATATTAATCTTCTAGGTAAAGAAATATATAGTTGTATTTATTCTGTAACACTTAAAAGTTATTAGAAATGCCTCTTCTGATAGCATGTTAGCAGAAAGTTCCTCAGAATATTTCCCCTATCTTAACAGTTTGAACTTTTTTCTCTTCTGAAGTTTTTATTAAAAAATATGTATGGAACTTAGATAATTAATTTTTAAGACAATTGTAAATTTCCATACAAGTACAAAATTAGAAAATCATGAGGACTGTAGAGTGTACTTTTTTTTCTACGGTTACATTTCAATGATGCACCATTGCACAGCTGATGTAACTTTATAATTGTAGTCTTACAAGGATATATTTTTTCAAGTTATACTGAGAGTTTCATTAAGTTATTTGTGTTTGCTAGTTGAGCTCAAGTGATTTTGCAGAGTTTGTGTGCAGGCTTAGGGGATTTTTACAGCTTCTGTAAAGATCCTAAGGATTTTATTTTTCTAGTTTCATGAAACATTGTATTAGGGATGCGGTACTTTATGATAGGTCGTTCTTGTAAAGGTGCTAGTTCTCTTTTTTGTGAATAAGGAAATCGCTAACATCAGACTATAGCAGTTTTAAGTGGAGTTTTAGTAGTTATTTACCTTGCATTGAGTTGCTCATGATGGCAGAAAGTTATTTCACTCTTCTCCTTTTCTGATTTACAAAGAAAAGCACACAGGGACCTAGGATTGTGGTCTTGCCCAAATGTTTTCTATATGAAATACATATAAATATTTAGGTTGCTTTCAAAAGATGAGTATAAAAGTGTTTAATGATAGATTGACAATTTTTAAAGGTGGAGCTTCTGTCGAAACAGTTGTTAAAACCTGCCTTTACTTTCTGTCTCCATACATCCTCAGTATCAGCAAACTGGCTTCATACTATAGTTTTTCAAAAAAGACTAAAGGCTGCTTGTTGTAAAATTTTACCTCATAAAAAGACAACAGAGTTATGTGGGCAATACAGACTCAGTGGTCAAAAGACTGAACAATATAGTTACTGGAAGCTTAGTATTAACAGATACTTCACAAAAAGGGGAATTTTATGACAAAGCTAAATGTCTTATGCAGGCTGTTGAATTTGTTACATAACGGGTTACATTAAATGAAAATTAATAGACCTCTTCAAGGGCAGTAGTTTAAAAAGCACTCCAGAAACTGTTGCAAGGGAGCTATGCAGAAAAAAACAAACAACAGTAATTTTTATTTTTTTGGGAGTGGATGAACCTTTGTCAATTTAGAGTTAGCAGCATGGCTATATAGTACTTTTTATACCTTTTCAAACTATATCTTGAGAAGTCATGTTTTGATTATTGGAAGAAAAAGAAATTGCTTTACTTTTAGTTGTTGCATTGCCAGACTTGCTCTTATGTTTGTAATATTTAGAGAAGTTCAATAGGGGGCCCTTGGTGCTTTGATCTAGTGCCATGGTGCAGTTTAATGAGAGAGGGGTTTTCAATATTGTCTGCAATATTGCAAATTCTGCCCATTCTGTCTCCACTAAGAAAATGCAAGATTTACACCTAGGAAACCTTCTTGTATTTCTGGGCACTCTCTCTGTTTGAAACAGGTAATTACAAAAACCTCCAGATCAATTTTTGTAAAGGGGCACCCTGATGGGTGCCATGACTGAAGTGTGACATGAGCCTTTTCCAATACAATGGGTGGCCTAACATTCCTCGGGAAGGCCAAGCTCATTAAATATTCTCTTCTTTTTTTCCACCCTCTCCCCCTCTTCATGCACTTAGCTTGAGTTGTGCTAAGTCTGAGGTTTCTTCACTGAGGACTTAGGAAAATTGCATAGAGTTCTCAGATTGAATTTTTTATGTGTATGACTTCATGATGGCATTAGCATGTGCTTTGATCCATGTGTGAATGGCACTGGGTCGGCTCTTATTGCCATATCCAGATGGTGTTACAGGGAACAAACAGTTGTGTTTTAGGATTTCTCAATAGACTGTCTAGACTGGTCTTGCAGCAGACAGATACAGCCACCCATCAAATTAGCGTTTGTCAGATTTATGGTAATGGTTCACCAAAGCCTTCCTGTCATTGACATTAAGATTTACGCCTCCGAAGTTATTTTGTCTTCCGCAGAGTATAAAGTCTGATCATGTGTATGTGTGCGATTATCTACATGTATATTTGCATATATAAATTTTTAACTAAAGGGGAGGAAAGCAACTGAAGAGAAGCAATTGCTATGGTAAGAGGCAGAATTTTTAAAGTGTTTTTTGTTTTTTTTTTAAGAGGCTGATCCCTACAGCTGGATTGATTCGGGAAGCTTTCCCTCGCCCGTCCATCCCCTCCCTTCAAATGATAATATGGATGTTCTGTTCCAGTCAGTGTCTCCCATATGCCCTCTTTGGAAAGAAAAACATGTATGTGGATTACTATGGCTAGATTTTGCACTTTCATGTTACACTGAAGTAATACTAGCTGCTCCTTGTACGCAGTGGGAATAACCTTTTGACAGGCACTATGTCCATTCTCAGTGGAAATGTTTTTCCAAGTCTGGCCAGGGCTCCTTTGATCGTGCCACCTCAAATGTAGGGGTCATAGCTACTATGCAATGTAAGAGCTACTGGTGGTTGACCAGGGGAGAGATGATTTTGAGGAGAACATATTTAAAATAAGCAAATGTCATGGGGCTTGGGGCGTTTTTTTGTTTTTATTTTTTTAGGGCAACGGTAATTTGTGTTGCAGGGGAAATGCTAAGCTGGAATGTTGGGGAAATTTTAAATTAAACTGGACGTGCTGGTACATTTGATGGTGGAAACAAGAGGTGCTGTAAATTTCAAATAGGTAAATTGCAGTGGTGAACTTTGGGTTTGAACATGCCAGAGCATGTTTTGAAAATGTTTTTCTGTTGTAGGGATATTTCAAGAATAGCAAAGGGAGTAACAGGATGATGAAAGGATCCAGATGTCACAGTAAACTGTATATTTGGGAATGCTAACACTTAATGAAGAAACAATTTTACAGAATGCTTGAATTAATTTACAAGTCTGTCTGTGGTATGTCCTACGGAAAGTCTTTCTCCCCTGTTTGGTAGGAATAATTATTACCGATAATGAATAAATACAAGAATTGCATTAAATATAAAACCATTTTATAGACAGGTTTGTCCTCTGCTCTTACTATTTGTCTTGCCTGAAGGAGCTGTCTGACATTGGAAGAAAGTGAACATATCTGGTGAATATGTAAATAAAAAGTAAATATGTAAATATTAATTGACAAGAATCAGCATCAGGAAATCAGAGCTGAGTCTCCAGCAGGCAGCTCACTGTTCTCCACAAAATATGCGTGTGCTCCCTGTGTGCTGTTTAGGGGGCTCACAACCTCCCTGCTACGCAGCAGCGGTTTACCACTGAATCTTGGAAAAAAGCAGCTAGTTCATTAGTTGCAAATCCATGTCCAGAGATTGTGATGGTGTAATCTTTGTTTATTGGGTAGATTTCTGTGATTTATGTATTCTTATCATGCTTGTGTGTTACACAGCTTACTCTGTGCAAGTTCTTTAGTGAAAAGAAGATATCAGAGAAATAAATCTTTAACAACAGAATAAGGATACTTTCATGTGGAGAAGGCATAGTGTTGTTCTTTTTTTCTGTTCTTTTTTTCTTTTTTTTTTTGTCTTAGAGATACTACCTGTGGCTACTGTCAAACTTCCTCTCCATATTGTATCTTTGCATGTCTTAGTGGCAACATTATTTTCTGACTGTCTCTAAGTAGAACAAAAGAAACATTTCTGGGTTTGCTATTTTTTCCTGTGCTCTAATTTTGTCAAAATAAGCATTTTTTTTCATTGGGATATTTCAATTAATCAGTTAGTTTTCCATATAAACATAAAATTAACTAATATTAATACAGCATTAAAACAGTTCAGTAAGCATTCTAACTTCGCAATAGTTTTATTCTGTTTTTAACTGGATGTTGTGAGTCATGTCCCTATATTCAATAAGTACAGGTGCTGGTTTATTTTTCAAGTCTGTTAAATTATACATGGTTACCTTTTGTTCCTTGCTCATGGTGCATTAGAAAACATTACCAAGCCTTGGAGGCTTTAGATGGAATATATTCCTTTGAAGTTTAAGAATTGAGATTTTTCTTTTAGCATACTTCTGTTTTTATTTTGATATGGTGAAAACCTGGGATGAAATCTCACTTCACACTCTCTTAACTTGTCTCAGTCAAGTAAAAGATATGACATGGAAAGTTTAAATTTTCAAGAATCATCACTTCTACAGCAAGACAAGGGAGTATTTCTATAAGGATTGCTCACTTCAGTGAATATGGCTTACTGATTTGAAAATAAATTTGGTGCTTTTTAGCTAAAAGGTTTACATCTGGATTTTTTTTTTCCTCACCCGCAAAGTCTCACTTTAGGGCAGCCTAAACTCACAAAAATCAACAGAGGGACAAATAATAAAATGTTTGGCCTGGCCAGGTTCCCAGCAGGGTTGTGTGTTGTGCTGTCTGAACGCACATGTGTGGCTGAGGTGGATGCATGACAAAGCATTGTCAGTTGAGAGAGGCAAAGACCTCATGTGCCATAGCTCATAGCTAAGGACTGTCCCTTCTGTGAGCGTGCGGCTAGAGTAGAGAAGGAAGGCTTAGCAGCAGCTGGTGGCACTGCAGGGTACTGACATTGTAAGGAGCAGAGATGCTCCTTCCCACTATATCCTTCTAGAAAGAGGTGTCCCACCGGTGTTACCTAACTCTGGAGATGTTCACGTAGAGAGATTTAGGACTTATTGTTGGGCTTTGTGCTTGGAGGAGTCACTGTCTTTTTTTTTTTTAAGATTTTGTTGACAGGTAGTTAACTAGGAAAAAGGCACTGCCATCTCTGCCTTTGCCATCTCCCCTTTCCTCTGAAAGTGAGGAGGTGAAGTGGGAGCAGGGAGGAAACAGACTGTGGCAACTGGTGTGTGAGGCGTGGCGGCAGAGGAGCAGAGTATATGGTGACTAGCAGGTGGGAAGCTGAGAGAGGGCCCTGATTTTTAAAAGTAAATTGAGACTAGCCTGTTCCTGCCAGCCCAAAGGCACCAGCAGTACCTGCAGGTTGCCTGCCCTGACAGCAGAGCTAGGGCACTCTGCTGCTGGGCGCTGGCTGGACCACCACTCCTGGGGCCTCAGGTCCATCACCCGCAGCCCAGCTGCACTGCAGCTTCAGGTTCCTGTTCCTGCCCCTCACTCCCTGTGGCTGTTCTGACCTCCAGCAAAACAGGGTGAGGGAGAGACTGGAGCTGCTTGAGCTGACCTTGCATCAGAAGAGAAGCCCTTTAGAGCCATGGCCTAATTCCCTTGTCAGCACACACCGCCCTCACACCCAAATTTATGAGTGTTTTAAATCCCAGCTAGCTGGCCTAGCTGTGAATATAAACTAGACCTCAGGTATTGTTTTAACTCAGTCTGGCAACCTGCCCACTGTGCAAATGAGGATACCAAATAGATCTGGCAGTCTTCAGAGCTGTCCCAGAGCTCTCCCAGAAACACAGGCAGATGCTTCATGATTCCTTTCCAGTTAATATGGCAGAAAATTCTCTCTCCTCCCC
>VZTM01010483.1:0-23264 GCA_013400555.1 Jacana jacana | reverse complement strand
TTCTGACTAATGAAAAAATTCAAGTTAGCAATCAGATTAGTGAAAATAGTGGCGTTATAAAATTCTCTGGTTTAGTCACTGGGAAATGTTACCTGTAAACACTGTAAAATCTAACAGCTGTTAGAGTAGATCAATACTACAATGGCTTTTTATGATTTATAAAAGTAACAGGCTCATTCCCAGAAAAGCCAACTTTTTTGATGAAATGTAGCTTCCAGTTTCATACTGTAAAGCAATCAGCCTCCTCTATAAATTATAAATTTTTTGGAGTAGAGACTTAAATTTACTACTGGGGGTGTACTGAAGGAAACATATCTGGAAAAGGCATTCTCCTCCATTAGTGGGACTCCTTTTGTGAAGTTAATAAGACCATAAATCTTTAGACAAATTTAGGAAGCAGATTCCACTACTTCTTACTGAACTTCAGATGCTGATAAGAACAGAGATATAATATTGTTAATTCAAATAGCCATGTGAAATGAGGAAGGAGAGAGCAATATGCAGCTTGCTTTCTCTTTGTAAGGACATTTTACTGATTGTTATCTGATGATCTACGCAATTTCACCTGCAGAAGTCTTTGATATACTTCTTCCAAAATTCACACTCAGTTTCCAAACATCAGTCATATTCAGCTTCATCCCATAAAAATGCTATCTTCAGGAGCACGATCTCTCTATTAACAAATTTCTTCTCTCCATGTAGGTGCGTATAATCTGTTAAGTCTTTCCATATAACTGTTTTTGTTAAACTGAGCAATATGAGATTCTTTCTATTTACTGTTCATCAGTCTCCTGGCTTGTCTCTGAACTACCTGATTTATCAACATGGTTTGTGATTTCTGGACCATAATCGCTGTGTCTGGCCTGTTAGAATTGCCTTAGTGAACGTTTCCAATCTACCTCTTGTGACCTTGGTCCCTTAGTGAGCCTCAGGCATGACAAAACTGCATCAAAGCTGAGTTTCCCTTGGTAGTACCTACTGCCCTGTAAGTTCTTGTGATACACTGAACACAGATCTTCTGGCACCCATACCTAGTGGTCTACTTTGTTTTCAGCTGCTAGATCTACTGCATAGCCCTTTATAGGAAGTCCTATCTAGTGCCATCCTTCAACATTTATGCTGATTGTTATCTCAGTGTACTGCAACAGGACACTGGCACCGAGAAAGCCAAAGAAGTTAGAAGCTTCACAGATGATCAAACAAGGGCATAAGTATCTCAAAAACTGTGCTGTGATGTCCTCTTCCAAGAAGACCACTCTCTCATATGCCAAAAGCATAACTAGGTTGTTCAAGGTGCTACCACCAAGCTGACATCCACTGTGTCCTAGTGGTTGTTAGTAAATATCTAACACATGGATATAACCCCACAGGTATGCTCATAGATATCAGAGGTATGGCAGCTGGGCATTGCCAGTCCATTTTGTTGTAATCATTATGGAAGTCTTGGTGGTCACATGCTGGCAGGACTGCCCGTGAATGTCTGTTCATCAAGAGAGCATCCTGTTATTGAACACATTCTGCTCTGCAGCAGCCTTAAATAATTCCTACTTGATGTATGTCAGAAAGATCCCCAATTAATTCTAACTACTCTGAGGATGTTATCTTACTGCAGAGTCAGTCTATCCATCTCAACAATCTATGCTTCTCAACTGCAGCAGGTTGGCTCGTCTTTTATATGACATTTCCCCTCCTCCACCCCCCAAAATACAGTATCTATTTTGCAAGATAATCCAGCCCCCGCTGTCGGTATCATGTTTCAAACATGTGGTTACAGCTACCTATACATCCAGTCCTTCACTGCTGTTTTGTTTGTGGGATTACTGCGACACCCCTGACACCAGTATGTAGTGCAGCTTGGTCAACTTCTGACTATTGACCTCTGAGTACACCTGTGGAGTCTTCAAGGGTAGCTGCTGCTTCTTACTTATCAGCACAGAGAGCACTGATAGGACCACAGTGACCTGTTTACTTTCTCTCTGTAATCTGCACAAGGATACCAGCAAACCTGTCCAACCTCCGCAAATACTGGAAGTCTGAGTGCTTTGGAGACCTTCTCTACTGGCAGAGCTCCTGGATACTTGGATTGTTCAGTAGATGCAACTCTGTGCAAGAAAGGATTGTGCAACAGACCCTGTATGTGCTGGGGGACTTGCTTCCACCTTTTTGTCATGACCCTATAACTTGGCTCTGCATCTCCTGTAGAGCCTTTTCTCTCTTTCTTCTTCCTCCTTCTAGCAAATTTCCCTAAGCTAATCCATTGCCATCATGTTCGGAAGCAGGTGAGTTGCACTGGTCATTCCAGAGTTTCATGCTTCCTCCATCAAGATTCTTCCTGGTTTGAAAAATGCTTGCCACATCCTTGAATTTTTATTACTTGAATAAAACTGAAGAAAAAGATTTGCTTCCCATTGCCATCCCCAGCTTAGAGAACATGCTTAGATAACACATAATTGACAAACACAGCATTTAGCTCTACCATCAGTGTAATTCTTTCAGATATGCCTTATTGCAAGTCCTAACCGTGGATAAGGGAAGGAAGAGCGTGTCAAGTCTAAGCCTACCCTGCTGCAGCTTGCAGCCATTCCCTCTTGTTCTATCACTAATTGCCCATGAGGAGAGACCAGCACCAACCTCTCTACAATGCCCTTTCAAGCAGTTGTAGAGAGTGATGTGGTCTCCCCTCAGCCTCCTCTTCCACAAACTAAACAGTCCCAAATCATCCCAGAGGATGCTGTCTTCCTGCTTCTCAGTCACATAAAACTTGAATATTAGTTACATTTACTTCATATTTGAAAGAAAAGTGATAAACATAAATATTTTTAATGTATTTTCAATTGTGCAGTTAGAGCTGAATTTGTGCTTGTTTTTTTTTCATGAAAACTGATTTCCTCAAAATCAACTTATTTCCTCTGAGAGAAAGCACACGGTCGCTAGTGTCATTCCCTGACTGGTGGGTCCTTGATGTCAGAGGGAGCAACCACTAGTGGCAAGCCTCAGCCAGTCCTCAAGTGAGTTTCCAAAAGATCTGGACTCCTGAGATCCCAGTTTTCATATGCCTCAAATTCAAACAATAAACAGGGTCCTCCGTTTCTCAGCTCAGTGTGGGGGGTGACTGCATCGGACTTCATACTTTATTAGTATGGATGCCACAACTTAAATAATATGGGAGAGGAAAGTTTCCTAAACCTTCTGAAATATGTTAATTCTCATTAGGGCTAGCATATAGGATATAGTGAAAAGGACTGCTGTGAACTCAGCAAACCGTGTTACCATTCCTTAATAAGGACCTCTCATTGGATATCATAAGAAAGGCCATGGTATCTTTGCAAATTTAGTTAAGACACATTTTAATAACTTTCCGTAAATTACACGTGCAGCCTCAGGGATTCACAGGTTTATCTCACTTGGCAGTTGTTAAATTCTTTAATAAGTTGCAGTAAGTAATTCCACAAATTAGTGGAATTCTGTCTGATGAAACCACCAGCAAATCAAGGTCACATGCTCCATAAAAGTTCTTCTATGAAAACCACTTTTGTAGTTACTACTAATTATTTGAAAAGTAGAACATTATAATTTGCTCCTAGGCCAGTCTTACATGGTGTTTCATGTATCTGAAGTCTTTCTCCCACTTCATGTTATGAGTGACCAACCACTATGGAAGCTGTGGATGCCCCTTCTCTGGAAGTGTTCAAGGGCAGGCTGGATGGGGCTTTGAGCAACCTGGTCTAGTGGGAGGTGTCCCTGCCCAAGGCGGGGGGGGGTTGGAACTAGATAATCTTCAAGGTCCCCCAAACCATGCTATGATTTGATGGCTCTTTTTATTTACACAACCATTGTAGACCACAGCTACGGAATTCAGGTTCAGGAATTTCCACTCTGAAGATCTGCTTCATTTATAGGGAAACATCCTATGTGTGCTTAAAGATTACATTTGTATTATTTTACCTTTTTATATTTTTCTTAATTGAAACTAGGTGTGATGAAAATGGCTACCTGAAATGTTTTTTGCTGTTGTACAATTAAATTTAAATAATGTGTGTGTTGTTTTATAATGCATACAATTCTGCTCAGTTTTATACACTGAAGCTGCATATTAAAGTCCTGTTAAGTCTAAGAAATTCTAACAGCTGTTGTAAATCCCTTTCTGGATGACAATATAAACATTTCCAAAGAAAAACACATTTTGTAAGAGTCAATACTATTCAGTTGCCATTAAGCAACACAGTAATTATTATAATAAAGAGTCTCTTACACCAAGTGATCTTGTGGTTCTTAAATGTCTCAGTCTTGCTTTAGAAGTTAGAGCCAAACTCTGCTTCCACTAAATCAATAGGGAATTCTGCAGACTTCAATGAGAAAGAGACTAGATCCCTCATCAGCTGCAAATGCTATTTCTTTATGTATGGTAGCTCTTCAATTACCATCCCTTTGCAATTATTCATGTATGCAAACGTGTAGCTTTCCTAATCTCAGTCAAGCAGGAAACACTACCTCAGAGGACTTGAAGATGTCTATAATTATCTTCACTTTAGTTTTACTCCTGAAGCAAATTTAAGCCCCTCATGTCCATAATGCAGTTTTGAGGCTTTTGACTGTGGGTAAATAAAACTCAGGTTCTTATGTGTTGCATTTTGCTGATTAGATTTCTAACACGCAGTTTGTTCATTGAAAGAGTAAAACAGAGAAGACGTTATATTTGGAGAGGTGGTCTAAATTCAATGATCTCAAAAGCAGCTCCTCTCTGCTGCCCTCCCTAAGGAATGGTGATGAAATGCACTTCTGCTTGTCAGCATTCAGTTACACAACAGACGCCCGATAAACCTTTCTACATTCTATGATTTTCATACATTAATGAGAGGGTGATGATAAGGTGTTACAACATATGTGTGCAAGACTGGGCACTGTTTGTTACAACAGAAGAGCTACCTAGATTCGTTAGAAAAAAATCTAACCTCTCCCTTCAAGAAGAGCAAGCACTTAATTAGCATGATGTGCCCAAGAATCAGTCACCACCTTGTAGATTTATAGAGCCTGATGCTTGTGCGGGTACAGCAGCAATTAAAGAGCCAGGCATCCAAGCTGGGTAATGAAACATAGAAATACCACCTGTGTATTGGCCAAAAATGGAAACAAGTGATACAAAATGAACAGAATTGCTTAGAGATCCACCTTTTTTCATCATCTGGAAGTGGAGTTTGACTGTTCATATGCTTGCCTTTGAGTTCAATAAGAGACAAAAAATAAAACGGAATATATCTCAGCTGGAATAAAATGTGTGAGCAGGCTAGGGAATTTTGTTGCTTCTTACTCTTCACGGAATTCAACAGAGCATTGGTAACATCAGATCCAGCTGTACTACTGTCCTTGGAGCTGGCTTTTCTAAAGCCAGTACTTGCCAACAGGTGCTACTTCAGAGATATAAGAGGCCTATGATGGTAAAGTTACTCTGTTTTCTCACCATGATTAACTTTGCCAAACATCAGAGTCCTTAATGTCAATCAGCATATTTATACTGTTTTCAGAGGGCTGATAAAGCCTTTTATGGACATGAAACTTGATTCAAAAGCAGCTTTAGTCATCAGGTAGTCTAGGCAGAGCACTAGTTCTTAGTATACTGGAATCTTTTGAGATACCCTAAAGGCTCTTTCTTCTCTCATAGGTGTGCTGCCATGGGTCCACAAGGTCACATCATAAAAATTTACATCTGCTCCTTCTGCAGGTGCACTGGTGGTGTTCATTGCATACAAGCAAAAAGAAATGGAAGCTTGCTCAAGAATAAAAAATTCTCAGAAGGAGGAGGGACTAGACTCCTTGCTGAGCCAAGAAGCTTTTGTGTGAAAGAGGAAGCAAGGAGCAATAGAAGGGAGGGGCATCAAATCCAGACATTACCTCAGGCATTAATGCCCTAAGAGCTAGCTGGAGATATGTTACTATGTTTATAGAGATAGATTAAAATCGGATTTCACACATACATATCTAGCACACCAAGAGTTATGAAAATCCTCCTTGACTGGTGAAAGCACAATAGCATAGTCGTTGGTTGCCCAGCAAACCTGAGGAAGCTTGGCTCTGATTCATACCAACAGACAATAAAGAAACCACACAATGAACAATTTCTTTTGTACTGAACTCAGATCTCTTCCCCTCTGAGGAAATCTTCTCAAGTGAAGGAGGACAAGATCTGAAGGGTAAGCTTGTAGTTACACAAATTCACCCTATCTTTTAGGTACACCTCGGTAAACTATTACTCAGACTGTGAAACCATGTGCTTACCTTCTGTGCCTTTTCACAGCAAGCTTCAGATATAATCAACAACTTCTTTAAGCCTTTGAGCAATCTTTTCTTTTTTTTTTTTTTTTTTCTCCCCAGTGCCCTAGCCTAACATGGTGGGAATGCAGACATGACATTTAGTATGCAGACAAGAGCCAGGATTGCATGTGCCTTGACCAACTGCCAGCCCAGCCTGCTTGCTCTCTGAGCTGCCCAGACCAGAAGCAGTCAGTGACCAGAATGTGGTCAGCGCTGAGCTGGAGCTCACATTGCTGTGCCAAAGCTAATAACACTTCTCTCCCAGCTGAGTTAATGGAAGCTTCATGGTGGCTCGCACAGCGTCCCAAGCAGACTCTTGTCAGCCTGGAAAATACCACGTAGATAAACCCAGTGTAGCTTTCAGAGAAGGCAAGAAATGTATGTGTTTATAGCAGAACAGAGCATCTACATGCCATCTGTATCTCCAAAGGATTTAGCATGTGTGATGAAAGTCACTCTAGCTATCTGAATTCTGTCTTGCTCCAGCAGAAATGCATTTCCTATTATTTGACTGTATTTAAAACACTCTAGCATGCAGATCTGGACACTCTCAGTGAACCAGTGAATGAGTAACTTTTTTGCAGTCTGGACCTCAGTTACTCAGGCTATCTATGCTTGTAACATCCGATCTGAAAATAAACTGGGACTCTGTTAAGACATCATACCAGAAGGACATTCTCACACTAAAAATTTAGGAAACAAAGAGGTTTTAGTATCTGTCCTTGATTCCACAGTTCAAGAGTTGAAGCCATTCACACTTATTTTTCAATCTTATAAATGTGTTAGGCAAAACTAGCTATTTCAGTGCTGTCTCCCAAAGGAACAATTTTGGATGTTTTCCATTAAATAAAATGAAAAGGTAATATTTCTCCTTTATATTTTTCTGTCATTCCACCTCAAGCAATCTCATAATCATGAGTCCCAACTGGGGCCAAAAAGCAGGTATGACAATATCTTTATCTTGAGCTGTAGGGACAATATTAATGTCCCGTAGGCAAGAAAAAAAAGCCTGTTACTATCAAATTACTGAGTGTTAACCAAACAATGCATGCATGGAGGCATATTTACAGACAGTTGTGTCACAAAGCTTAACAGCTGAAGCTTAGGGGAGCATCAGTGAAGACAATGGAAGCCCTTATATATGGTTAGATGCACAGGAACACTGTATTATAGCTATAAACAGTCTGACTGTACTTTAGCCAAAGTTTTATGATTAAGACAGCATCTTAGCTTACTTCCCCTGTTGTTTTTGTAATCTGAATAAGGATATATATTAAAAGCATTCAATACTGTCTTCAAGTAAAGAAAATACTTCTTCACTAAAGAAAATACAATAGGTCTGTGATAGAAATTTCTGTAGTTCTGGCATATTAATAATTAGACACTAATCCCTTTCACTACTTGGGACAAATTCACTATAAAGCAGTCCATAAAAAAATTGTCAGCAGAGTACACACCAAAATGTTAGTAAAATCATACAAAAATAATCCTGGAAGGGGCTTCTTGGAGTTATATAGTTTATCCTGCTGCCCAAGACAAAACCAATGATGTTGACTGAGGTTTCTGCAATCTATTCCATAGTCTCTAACCTCTGCAAGCAATTCTTAATATTGGAAAGATTTCTCCTGGTACCCAGTTTACACACTCCTCCCTCTGGTCTGCCCTATTGCTTTTAGTTCTATCTGTCACAGACATAAGAAAATAAATTACTCCCTTTGCCTTGGCAGCATTCTTTTCATGTATCTACATGAATTGACTGAACTTTTTTTGGTGTAGATTATTCATCCCCAATTAATTCAATTTTTCTCTACATGACAGTTTTTCTAAACCTTCAATCATTTTTTGCTACTGTCCCACTGACTTTCTCTGCCTATGCAGAGCCAAAGAAAGCAGC
The DNA here is from genome assembly GCA_013400555.1 of Jacana jacana. Lineage (NCBI taxonomy): Eukaryota > Metazoa > Chordata > Aves > Charadriiformes > Jacanidae > Jacana > Jacana jacana. The sequence goes on along the minus strand of VZTM01010483.1, from coordinate 15,061 downwards.
AGATGTAACACCTAGTAGGACTTTTGATTTTTTTGCACTTAGATTATTATTGACTTATTTTCAGTCTGTAACCTATTATGTATAGCGCCTCTGTGATTCTTTTAAATAATAACTTTAATTCATTCTTCAGAAAATATTCTCAAGAATTTTCTCCTTTATTTTGAAAGGTGTTGCAATCAATAAACTAATTTAACTTCAGCTACAAAATTTGCTCCCAACACACTAATCCATCTTCCTTAATATAGGAGATTGAAACCACAAAATATTCTGATATTCTTGCAAGAAGCTCAGCTTGGGCAAGATTCTGTCAGAGGCCATAGCTTTTGTACCTACATGTGCACACATATATACATATAAACATGTAATTATCTTAAAGTTTGATAAATTCAAGCCCTCCAGGGTTAGATAAGGGAGCTTTATATCTTTTGGAAGAGGGAATTTCCCAGCATCCCAGTAAAACACACAACTGTTGCTTCTAGCTACGTAAGGGCCCGAAATAAAATCAATTAAAGACTAAGACCAATGTAAGTGAAATTCCTCTAAAAATAACCAAAAATAGCCTAGCCTGAAAGAGCTCTGTTATTTTCTTCTGCTCTTGTTTCACATGTATTTACAATAGCTAGAGTATTATATGCTCAAAATTAAAGAAAAAATATTTATTTCAAAGCTTTTTAAAAATTAATTTTTCTAATTTGTGCACATATTTACAAATTTAATTACTCAGCTGAGGTTATCTACCCACATGCTATTTCTTATTATTCCTGATTTGCCTATGTACTTCATCATAGTATATATGCAAATACTTTACATAGATATTCATATATACAATGGATTTACAGAAAACTGCTGTGCTATGGGTAAAGTTTTTTTAAAACATAATCCAATAAATTTCAATATGTGCAAACTCAAGTAACACTCTGGTGACTGATTCTTCTGGAAACACTACAACTAAGTGCATATACATTTTAATCTACCTCTTAACCAGATTAGGTATAAAATGTCTCCCATTTGTCTGGTATGCCATTCTCAAAACTGCCAGTTGCAAGCCTGCAATCTAGTGTGGTCTGTGTCGCTTTTAGATACAAAATAATCGACAATTGCATTCTAATGATCTGATCTTTTCCTCAGTAACACTTCAGATGTTTTTGCCTCTCTTTCCTTCCATGGCAATATTAGCAACTTACACAGTAGAACTAAGAATTTCCAGCTGTGTTGTATTAATATCAGTTATTAACTTGTACTAAAGAATTAAGTTCTTTAAACAACAAAAGATTTCTTTAGAACAGTGCAACCCAAGCTTTGAAAGCACAGACTATATCAAGGTATGATTAAGGGAGTGGAGAATCTCCCATATGAGGAGAGACTGAGGGAGCTGGGTCTCTTTAGCTTGGAGAAGAGGAGACTGAGGGGCGACCTTATTAATGCTTATAAATATGTAAAGGGTGAGTGTCAGGAGGATGGAGCCAGGCTCTTCTCAGTGACATCCAATGACAGGACAAGATGCAATGGGTACAAGCTTGAACATAGGAAGTTCCACTTAAATATGGGGAAGAACTTCTTTACGATGAGGATGACAGAACACTGGAACGGGCTGCCCAGAATGGTTGTGGATTCTCCTTCTCTGGAGATATTCAAAACCCACCTGGATGCATTTCTGTGTGACCTGATCTAGGTGTTCCTGCTCCGGCAGGGGGATTGGATTAGATGATCTTTCAAGGTCCCTTGCAATCCCTGATATTCTGTCATTCTGTGATTCTGTGATCTGTGTAGTATTTTGACTCTGCAACTAGTTAGTGCCCATGGATTTCAATATGCAATTGAGCATATTTCACAATCCTGTAAGAAATATTCAGGAACTTTGATTCATGACTAACCAGCCAACGGTTTAGTCTCTTTTTTTTCCCTTTTACACAGAAGTGGAAAGGAAGTGAGGGGAAAGCAGAGGAGATGAGAGTAAAATCAGACCTTCTGTCTAAGAAGAATGTATACTGAATTGCTGCTAACTTCTAGTGACAAAGCAAAGATAAAGAAGAAAACAAGAAGTAGGATCATAGCAAATATTCTCCAAGCTCTGATGTCTCTACTGCCCATATTTGATAGGCAGGACTGAAGTTACTAAAGTCTTTCTGTTCAGTACATACTTTCAGAGACTGGAAAAACTGTTAGCTTCATTCTTTTGTTGAGATTATTTTCAGAGAAAGATGAAAATAGGAAAAAAATATAAATATGAAGATAATTTATCTGAACCTTAGCCAATTCCAGTGATGCAAATGAGCTGTTCTGTCTTTAAAAGTGCTTTAGTACAGTGCTGCTAGATGACAGCATAACAGTTTGCTCTTTTCAGTACATAGAACATTGAGGGTCAACAAGAGAAAGAGCTATTTATGGCAGATCAAGTTTAGCAAACACTTACTCAAATGCATCTCCAGACATCTTTCAGATGGAAAGGAAATGTCCAACAGAAGTGTACTACCTCATTTTTGTCTATGCTGATATAGACTCTGTGTAAGGTGTAGCTTCATTCTCTCCTAGGAAAGAGACCTGATCTCAGAAGATGATTTGGAAGGTGAGAAAGGTATGAATCAAGGTTTACTTGGACAGACACCTGTCACACATTACGTCTCCAATCTTAAATTCTTTCTGATAGATACTTGCATAGAAAGCAAGTAGGGCAGGAAAAGTCTAATTTGTCTTGTGTATAAATCAGTCTTCCCTCTTCCTTCCCTCCCTTACTTCCTTTCTTGTTCCACCTTTCAATAAGATAGATCTTGGAATTTCTCCAATATGATCTGAAAATGAACTGTTTTGCTCAGTGATCATGAATTTCTCACAGTGACTGCAGAATCCAGGAGCAGATCCCTGGTTTGACTACTTCAGATCAGCTCTTGAGCCTAGACCATCTACATCTGGTGGAAGCCATGTGGTCCAAGGAGTCTCATCCTTCCAATTTCTTTTTCTATTTCTCTTTTAATTTCTGAGAGTTTTTTCCCAGACTCAGTTTTTTTCCTTACAACTGATGTAGTTTCATGCAGATCAGCCTTTTCCACAAACAATAAAATAAATAGTATGAGATAATTCTCTGCTAGCTCTGTGTGTGTTTCTCCTGAAATCTCATCTTGGGTAAAAGACATTCTGTCTGTGACTCTTTGGAAAGAAGCTTGTGTTCAGTTCATACAGTTAGTTGGGATATGGGAGCAGAATTTGGCCCATGTAACTGAGTGGAAAGGAAGTTTGCAGTGATGTATTTGCTCCTCCTGAGTAGTATGTCTACAGCTCAGAATTAATGCTGTCTGTTAACCAACTGGTTAAGCTCCAAAATTGTACTTTTTTTCCTCAAACTTAAACAATACTAGAAGGAAACATCCCTTCTTTTCTTCTGTGTGCAAATGCCATGCAAAATGGTGAAGTAGCAACAAATGTTGAACATAAGGGTGGGTAGAAAGAAGTGGAGATTTTTATACTTTTTTTTGATAGACAGGCTGACAAGAGGCAGTGGCAGTGAAGGAAGAAGAGCAGGAAATCTGGGAAAGACACCAAATCCTTGAGATTGTATTCATCCAATTCCGAGCAGGATTTACCTAATAGTACAGGAAATGTATTATCTAGATTTCCATTTATTGCACATACCAAAGTGAAGTTGCGTCAGTTATGAAATTTCCCATACCACTATCCCGTGCTCATTCAGAAAAGCAATGACTTCAGCCATGTCTTAAGAAATAGCCACCACAGTATTTAAAAACTGGCAAGAGATTTTTGAAATCTACTTTCACAGTGGCAAATTTAAAGGGGAACTGGATTACTTTAAAGCATGCTAACCCTTCAATCTGTAGTACAGCCACTTGAACAAGGAGCAAGCTGGAGGATAAAAACAGTTTTCAAGCCTTTATTTTAAAGGGTAACCCATTGCCTGACCATAGCTTTAGTTGTGTTCTCCCTGTTATCAGTCCCTAAGAAATACCTATACACAGACATTGTTATTCAGTTCTGTATCCCAATTACTTGGTTTGCTACACACACACACTCACACACACACACAAAAAAAGGTGTCCTAAGCTTCAGTTACTATTGTTGGTTTCTTCCTTGACACTGCCCAGAGGTATGCTTAATGAAGCGTAGCGTGAAGCACAGATTAACATTGTTTTATTCATTCGAGGAAATGGGCAAGTCCATTGTTCTCTGACTGAGATTAAGTGAAGCAGTAACAGCAAACGTGTATTGTTATCCTATTCTTTATATGGTGGGAAATGGAAAACATTCAGTACAGAAAGAATAACAAACCTGTAATAATTCTGCCTCATAAAAATATCCATTTGGCCTTTTTTTTCTTGTAGTCTTTTAAGTTCACCATGAACCATATTTTTGATTGAAGTCTGAGCACTTATTATTACTTTATCAACACATTCTTATAAGAGAAAAATAAAAAGATAGAGGGCATGATACAAAAATAACTTTTCTTCTTCATTTATTTATACCACAGTTTATGGTCTTTTGTTTTAAGGAATTAAAAGTTTAAGTGACATATTTAATGCTTAAGGAAAAAAATTATTTGATTGAACTCTCTTGAAATATGATAGATGGCAATTAGATGTATTCTAGCCTACAGGAAGATATGTTTATTCATTCTCTACCAAAAAACTCTAGAGTTGAAAAGATATGAAAGAATACATTTCGCAAACCTAGCACAATCCTATGTGAAGATAATCTTTCCTAACAACCTAACAATATTATCTAAATGGCCTAAGGTAAAGAATGAATATAAAGGGAGAATGCACATTATGTTTCACTAAAGAGAATAAATGTTAATTTAATTAAATAAAAAGGTTTCATAGTGCTTTCAAAGTAGCCACAAATGTAAATATATTTTAATTGTTGGGAAAGTGTTTATTGTAGTAGATAGTACATCTCGGCTATTGAACCTGCAATGGAAACATGACCAGAGCTTTCACATGGAAGCAATACTGACCCAAACCCCTCTTTGCAAAGTAAGACTTGTTTTGACACTACCTTTCTGGAGTTTAAAATGACCATACTCATGTCTCTGCCATGACCACAGCATACTGCCATTGCAGTGCTTGACAGGAGCAGAGTCTCTTCTCAGTTATATAAAGTAATACCCATACTTTTAAAAGTTATTTTTAATTAGTCCTTATATATCCAAAAGCCAAATATGAGTGTATATCTTTAACAAATTAATTATACTTTTTTATGTCACAGCCAAAACAGTACCCACTGGTTCTAGAAATCTTATGAAAGTCCTTCAGATTATGTTCCAGTTTAGTAAAAATGATCCAACAAAACTTGGGTGAAATGCATGCATGTGTAATTGGGCCAACACAATCCATTTATGTTCCATTAGATGTTCTAATCCAGAATGAAATTAAATTATACCTTTACTTAATGTGCCCTCTATGTGGGGATTTAAACAAGAACTGCTAAGACAAACCACTAGAGGAAACAAAAACTTGACTTAGAAAATCAGCCACAGCTTTTTATTTGTGTTTCCTTTCTCTTCTTTATCCAAAACATTTTACTGTGATTAGCAAGGACCAGATTTCATTATCTTTACTACTGCTACCTCTAATTTTGTGAGTACTGATTCTTTCAGCTCTAGAAAATAAATATTTCACAAGGTGCTCTGTACACCCCTAGAGTCACAAATATCACACTATGCCTGTCCATATCCTTGCAAAATGTCTTCAAAGAAGGGGATGAAAGTGCATGTGGACTTATCTATGCATATGCATGTGAGCACACACATGTGAACAACCACATGAGTGAATGATGATTGTTCCCATTGTCATAGCATGCTATAAGACAAAGACTTGTTTTTCCATCACTTCTTTAAGTCAAATCAGTGAAGTCACATGTATCTATGGCATCTTAGGAAGAAGTACATGGTGTATGAAGGAAAAAATATGAATTTAAAATATTTGAGACTTAAATCAAACGACTGAAAACTTAAAAATCTCTTTAAGAATAATAATAAAAAAAATCCATTAAGAGTTAATTAGTAAAAAACACATTGAAGTTTCTAGGCTCTTTTGAAATGCAAACAATGAGAAACAGTTGTATATGACCTTCAGCCTTTCCCTTAGACATATGTATATTTTACTAATGTCCCTTAGCTATTATTAAAAGTAAACAGTTTTCAAAAAGAATGCAAATCTCATCTGGTGGAACAACAAAATGTCATTACTACTTTCTGCATTGTATATCTTACAAAAGGCATCTTATGCAGAAGGTTAGTGGACAGACCCCTTGCACTCTCAGTAAATATGTTTCTGGTTATCCAATAGTCCATTTGGTTATCAAATGTACATCCTTTCTAGTGCCTTTACTTTCTAATAGAATAGAATAGAATAGAATAGAATTTGGGTTGGAAAAGACCCTTAGGATCATCAAGTCCAACCATTAGCCAAACACTACCAAGTCCATCACTAAATAATGTCCCTAAGTGCCATGTCTACACATGTTTTAAGTGCATCCAGGGATGGGGACCACACCACTTTCCCGAGTAGACCATTCCAATACTTAAAAACCTTTTTGGTGAAGAATTTTTTCCTGATATCCAGTTTAAACCTCCCTCAATGCAACTCGAGGCCATTTCTTCTAATCCTATCACATGTAACGTTGGAGAAGAGACCAACACTTGCTACAACCTTCTTTCAGGAAGTTGTAGAGAGCAATAAGGTCTCTCCTCGGCCTCCTTTTTTCCAGACTAAAAAATCACAGTTCCCTCAGCCATTCCTCATAAAACTTTTTCTGTAGACCCTTTATCAATTGCATTATCCTTCTTTAGATGTGCTCCAGCACCTCAATGTCTTTGTTGTAGTGTGGGGCCCAAAACTGAATGCAGTACTTGAGGTGGGGCCTCACCAGTGCCAAGTAGAGGGGGATGATCACTTCCCTGGTCCTGTTGGCCGTACTATTTCTGATACAGGTCAGGATGCTATCGGCCCTCTTGGCCACATGGGCACTCAGCTGTTGACCAATACCTTCATGTCCTTTTCTGCCAGGCATATTTCCAGCCACTCTTCCCCAGGCCTATAGCACTGCATGGAGCTGTTGTGACCCAAGTGCAAGACCTGGCACTTGGCCTTGTTGAACCTCATACCATTGGCACATCAATGCAGTCTGTCCAGATCCCTCTGCAGAGTCTTCCTACCCTCAAGCAGATCAACACTCCTGCCCAACTTGCTGTCATGTGCAAACTTACTGAGGGTGCATTTGATGCCCTTGTCCAGATCATTGATAATGACATTAAAAAGAACTAGCCCCAGTACTGAGCCTTGGGGATCATCACTTGTGACCATATGACAACTGGATTTAACTCCATTCATCACAATGCTTTGAGCTTCTCAGTTTAGCCAATTTTTGACCAGTGCAAGCCATGAGCAGAAAGATTCTCCAAGGGAATGCTGTGAGAAATGGTGTCAAAGGCTTTAATAAAGTCCAGGTAAGCAACATTCAAGGCCTTTCCCTCATCCACGAGGAGGGGCCTCTTGTCATAGAAGGAGATCAGGTTAGTCAAGGAGGATCTGCCTTTCATAAACGTATGTTGACTGAGCCTGATCATCTAGTTGTCTTGCACATATTGTGTGATGGCACTCCAGATGATCTGTTCTATAACGTGGTGTTTTGGACTCATTGTCATAAGTTGTGTTACACACTCCTACTTAGGTACATTTTTCAACACTACAGATAAACAGCCATGAAAGTCTTCACTTATAAAAATTTCTCTGCTTTATTTTCTAGGGTCAAAATAGGCCACATCTTTACAGAGAAGACACCTAGCCTCTCAGGTTTGGAAAAGGGAGAAAGGAGAGAGGGGAATCAAGAAAAAGGGAAAAGCGTGAGGGGAAAAGAAAGGGAAAGGAGGGAAAAGCAAAGGAAAGAGAAAGACTGGGGAAGTGAATGCATGACGAGATGTAAATCTGTACAGCTTCAGGCCTTGCTGATTTAATATTTATGTTTATCTATTTGTAGATCCTGAATGATCTTTTCTCTAGTGCACCAGTTCCCTGTCCTTTTAAAAACAGTATACACACTAAAGCATTGCACTGTCTGGCTGTCAAAATAAAACATAAAGTCTTTATGAGTAACCAAGAAAAGAGGAATCTTCCCACTATGAAAACAAGATGCCATTTTGATAGCAAAGCTTCTGCCTAGAATACAAATAGCATGTAGGCATCTTCTTCATTTTTCCTGTCAAATAAGCATCATATATGAAGGCCAGTCATGGGGAGAAGTCCTCAATTAGACTTCTATGATGTTGAAGAAGAAATCATTTATTTCATCACATCTTTCTACAAAGTATTGGCTTAGAATATAATCTGCCAGAAAGGAAATATCTCTTTATTTTATAATATATTTATTTTATTAAGTGTCACTTAAATTCTACCTTAAGACAATTTTTGAGATTCAAGTGTTACAACAGCCTCATTCTGACTTTCAACACAGATATTAATTCCTTTCTCGGTGCTAGCAGTTCAATTCAGTGTATTTGAAATATATTATTTATAAAATGTTTTCCTTCATATACTTTTATTCATATACGCATGCAAATGCACACACATTTATAATTTTAGCAAATGCCAAACATTAAAGGAAACATGCATTGATTAATTCTTAAGTGTGGCAACACAGCAGAATTTCAAGAGCAATTGCAAAGATTAAGACTTGAGAAGATAAAAACAGGATTCAGAAGAAGTTTGGTGAAAAGGAATAAATAAAATAATTGTCCCAGACTTTAATGTGGGTGGTAGCCAGAGGTACCACATTTCCACTTCCTCCTCAGGAAAAAAAAAAAAAACCTCTTCAAAAAGAAAATAAGTACAAAAATCAAGACTCTGCAGGTATCCATTGACCTAGCCATGAAAACTTTAGCAATGGAATCATTTAACAAGACAATCACATACTGTTTTTCTTTTCCTGTTAATCGATTTGATAGATTTTGTTCAAATTATCTAAATGTTAAAATAGTTATAATTGGCATTTCAAGAGGATTCTTCACAAATTGAACATATAAAGATATGTGATAATGGGAAGGAGACAGAGAAAGTGAGAATAGTACAACTAAGACCTAGGATTTACTATCTCCCACTCCTACTACTTATCTTTTGTTCAAAGTATGGGGAACAGTGATCATACTAAAAATAAAGCAACTGACACATACTTCTGTGTTGAAACGGTCATGGCAGCATTCACTTGAGTATTATAATTCTCCATTGTATTGAGAAGGTGTAAAACAATAGTGCAGACCTGCCATAATTATGACAACTGTGTTTCTCCAGTCAAATATTCATTCTGAGGTTTTTCACAAGGCTTAATTTTATTATTTTTTATTTATTATCTTAACAGTGAGGACACACCACACAAATCTGCTGTGTCCATCACCTCTTTAGGTCAAGATTTCTATTAGGACACAGTTTATTTTTAGTAATAACAATGTATAAAGTCACAGGTATCCATGAATGAACATGGGCAGACAAAGTTTTCCTCTACAATCATGCTTGCCTGGGCAGAGAATCTGAATGTAGTAGAGCTACATGAAATTCTTGTGATACATGTTGCTTTAAAGTCAGGTTTTTTCAACATAGAGAAGATTGCATACATAGATAGACACTTTCACACATACCCTCATTAAAACACCGAGTTAGTTGGACATGGTTTCCCTCCCCTCACTAAACATCTATTAACACAGCATTCCCTAATGCTGTGATAATAGCATTAAACCTAAACCTAAAATCTAGCAGAATGAGGAGTACTGCTGGAAAATTCCTCTCTCCTTGAAGGTGTAGATTTCACTCCCTGCCAAATAAAATATAATTAAAAAGAAAAATAAAAAAATGCAGGTTCGGACCTCACCCTGCATGTCTGGATTGAGGATATTGGCAGATACTTCATAATGATGCAGAGCACAAGTAGCCTGCTATTACATTCACAACAGCTGGAATTGCAGACCCTAATTTGGAATAATAATGTAATACCATAAAGGCAAATAACTTATTTGGGTTTAGTTACAGCGTTTCAACTTTCACAAGTATGACCCCACCCACACAGAGACAGTTTCATATCACAAAAATGGGGCTAAGCCCTATTACCTGTATCATTGTGTCTGTAGACATCTGCATGGTTTACACTTCCAGATTATGTTTTGGCAGTGATCCTTCTAGACAAAAACATGTCCCCTCCAAGGCTTAACTGTAACTTCAGTTACTTCCTTGTCAGTTCTCTTCAGTCCATCTTCTTCTGAGAACAGTCCATTTCCTTGGTATCACTCTTTCTCTGTGGCCACAAGCCCCATTGAATATTTTGCTTTGCTACACTCCCCGATGGTCTCCATTCCTCCCAGTATTAACTCATTCCACAGTAAGAGCAGACAGCAGTCCTCCAGCATGGGGACCATGTTTAATATGTCAGAGCGAACCCTTCTGATCTCACCATCATTTTCTTAACAAGGGGCCTTTTGGCACTTGAAAAACACCCTAATATTAAAAGCAACCAAACAAATAACCTCTTTGAAATGTTAAAAGCTCACTTGGTGGTGGCAGCAGCATATTTCAGCTTGACACCACTGCAGAAGAGTGTTTTCAGTGATGCACGCACAGGTTCTGGTTAGGTACTGATAGTCCTTTTTGCCTCCTGTGCCACCCCCCAGGCCTCCCCTCATGAACAACATGGTGCTGAAGCCATCACCTGGAGGGACCACCTCGAAGAGCAGTGTAATCCCCATGCCAAATTAATGCTTAGGTTCCTAGCTGACACTGCCAAGAGAGGTGCCAGTCTTGATGGTCTTTGTAATGTAGATACCTGCCACCCACTGAGAGCCAGACTGAGAGACCATCAATTCATAAATTTATTCTATTTATTTTATGACATCACATCAATTAAACTTCTATTCCGAAACCTCAGGTTGTAGCTGAAAATACCTCCAGGCAATACCTTCGCATTTAAATTAAAAAAATATCTCACTTCATCTGGCTTCTTCTGTTCCTCTTTTCCCCTCATCGTAGCTCGGAAATGACATACAACAGATGAAGGAGTATGGAAACAAACTTAAAATCACAATTTTAGACATTATCCTAGCAGGTGTGTGTGTTTTACTTGGAATTTATGAGAAGTAGTAAATACTGCTAACTCAGCTCTGCCCGTCTTGCCGCAAACTCTTTCTGACCAACTTATATGCAGCATCCTATTACCACTGGTGGCAGTAGCCATGGCTATCAGAACCCACCACATTAGACTGTAAAGAGCAAACACTTTCTAGTATTGCCCAGTAGTCCCAGTAAAGCTTTAAAATTATCATAAAAGTTTTTTTTTATTTTATCTGTTTGAATGTGTATTAGCAAGCAGAAGAATAAATCTCCTGGTAAGGTAATGGTTTGGACCTCTGACTGTTCAGACACACTTGGCCTAAATAAGCACCTGCCACTGCTGAATTCTGTTACTTATTTCATGTCATTAAATAGGATGAGATTATTAAATAGAAACAGAAAAATAGTCAGCCAAATTCAGCTTTCCAGTGAAACTCATCCTTAAACAAAACTAAAGAAACCTTAATCATTCACCATATGCATTATGGGGTCTTTTTTGTTCATTGTGGAGTGGCTCAACTATAGCAGAAATGCTTTTTCTAATCTCCTTTCTTAACCTTTCTTAGGCATCTCGGACTTATACTTGACAGGAAGTCAAGGAGACACTAGGCAGGTTTTGAAATAAATGAGAGGAGAATCCAGTCACATGGCAAAAGCAAGACAAATTAATGTCATGTCAATTAAACATGATAGTCACCTTGTCCTGATAAGGCCAGAGAGGAGGAAACATTAACAAAGAGAAACACCAAGCAGCCTACACAGCCTTTGAAGATGTTTTCTCTGCAAGTGTGCGACTACTGTCCATTCTTCTGAAGTTCTGACTTGAAACTGTCCCCCATATCCCTGTCACCCTACTCTCTTCCCCAAGATTAGACCACTTAATTAAGCAAAATGATCATGAGAGAGAAGTTGAAAGGGAAATAAAAATCGGACTGTAATTGACACTTTGCCCTGAATCTGATTCTATAGTGCCTGAGCATGGTGAGACAGAGGAGACTGTTATTGTAGTGGAAATTGGCACCAGCCTATGTAAGTTGCTCAATGCTTTCCATTATAAGATTATTGCAATCAATTTTTTAATAATGTTAACACCTCTATTGTTTGTCTTTGAAATCTGGCAGAATCAGGGATTGCCTAAGAGCCAGTGTCATGCCTTTCACTCTGCTTTTAATAAATTCAGATTTGGACAAGTAATAGAGGTGTTGAAAATCACCAATTTTATTTTTTTTTATTTTAACTGTAATTTCCAGAACCCAGAGTTCATGCTGCACCTACAACACCTCCATGAATGGCTATGTCTTAGGCTGGTACAGACAAAATGGCTCTGCCAGTCCACTTAGGGGACTCAGCGTAATAGGCATGGGATTACAATGGACAGGGTATGGTGGCGGCTACAACAGGAAACAAGGAAGGAAGAACAAGTCACTGGGAATGACAGATCCAGAGTGTGGGAGCAGTTGATTAAGAAAAGAGGTCAAAATGAAAGGAAGAGGTAGGGTTATGGGCAAAAATGTGATGAAGATATCGCTGCAAAGGAAAATTAACTAAAAGAAATAAAACTCATTGTACATGTCTCTCAAATGTCCAGTTTACACAGGGAATGACCCTTTCTTAATGAACTGAATAACCTGTTTCTATTTGATAATGCTCAGCTGGAAATTGATTATGGTGTTGTGCCTGGAGGTCAAATTTTATCAATGGAGAATAATAAATAACTGTTACAGTAGAGCTTTTTTTGTTGTATTTATTAACTAAAAGTGTGCAATTAACATGAAAACACATACACATTGATAGAAGGCAGTTATTTCCATTGCTGTCTGAAGGCTTCAAAAGGCAGAGAAATGACAAATCTACAATTGCCTTGTGTAAACCTATATATTACAGAACTTAATGATAGGAAAACATTCCTATTTTATCACAGGAACCCTGTGTCACTCTGGAAAACGTATCAGCTCCTAATCACCCTGAGGTGGTGGCAACTTGAACCTAATGCACCAAATGAACTTGGACCTAATACACCAAATGCTGAACAACAGGAAAAAAAAAAATAAAAGGAAAAAAAAAAAAGTGGATTAAGGAAATATAGCATATCTTTGGCCACAGTTCCCTTCATTGGTTTAGGTGTTTGTGCTTAAAGGTTGACCTCATAGCCCCATAACAGCCTCAGAGATAATGAGGAGGGAGAGGAGAGCAGAAGTTTACTAGAAAGCAGTGAGGCAGTCACATATACTGATGGGAGGTGGAGACAGTGGCAACCCCTCAAGGCATCATGAAGTAGGCACAATGCCTACGGGAAGCAGGATTGAAATCTGGTCTACCTGGAACTAGCCAGAACTGTTGCTTTTAGTGCAATTAGCCATATAGCTGAGCTTCCTAACACAGCCCTGGGACTCTCATCCACTCACAGCCTACAAGCAGTTTTCTATCCTTTGTCTTCCTGATGCCCAAACAAGCACTGCAGCTGTGCTTAGAGTGCTCCTAGGCCTAGCACTCTGGTACACGCTGCTTATCTGCTACTGTCTTCAAAATTCGGGAGCTGCAACACTTCAACCACATGTTTCCAGCTGTGGAGTTAGTCATGAAGTTGTTGTAACAGAAGTTATAGTAATTGAGTGCTACATCTGGCTTAGCTAGGACATCTAGATTTGATGATAGCCCAAGTAAGATTCTGCAGTTATTCAGCAGGGGTTGAACGCAAAGTGTTCCAACAAGGCAGAAGTAACATTGGCCTGCTTTGGCAGGGGAGAGGGGAAACTCTATTCCCATGGTTTCCATGTCATCTCTAAACCCATTTTTATAAAAATATCAAACTCAGCATGCTGTATAAGCACAGATTCAAACAAATCTTGCAAGGTCTTCTGAACTTCATCTATTTAGCAAAAGGGAAGAATTCAGCAAAGAGGAATATGGTTACCAACAATTCCCCTTCCAGTTCAGACTATTGGGATTACCTCTGGGATTACTGTTAACTCATTTCCTGTCAATGCTTATATATTATTATTTCAAGGCAATTTTCCAAACTTTTTTCACAAGGGACCTTATTAATATAACTTTCCTAAACTTCTCTTTAAATCAGTATATGCCAAACAAAGGCTGCACAAAGATTTAACAATGTAGAGGTATCTTTCGCTATATAAAATTCCACAGCATTTATAAGTAGACTAGGAGAAGATAATGTTCATGTCCCACTCAAACTTCTCTTAAGGTATTGCATTTGTAATTGCACTGCAGCTTTTGTTTTTATTTTATATATATACATATAATGTATTTTATTTTTCTGTGTGTATTTTCTTTAAATATTTCAGAGTACTGCCATGCAAAGTTTAAATGCTTTTCTATTCCATCCCACTTTAGCAATGGGTGAAGTTATAGTATCTGAGACAGAGCTAATGTAAGTCATTCCTTGGGCTTTAAATCAAGATCATGTTAACATTTGCAAGTAATATTTTAAGTCTGCACAGTATTTTGAAAGTTTCTGGAAGAAGGGTGTTCTGGAAAGAGGAAAAAACACTGTAAGGTGTAGCTGTTCCTACAGGAAAAATTATTCTTTAAGAACAGAACATATAATATAACTCTTATGGGATTGTGTACAACAAAATATAAGAAAGCCCTAACCCACCAAATCCAAAACCAGAAAAGAAACCATTTGTTAAAATACACATTAAACATGGTTTCACAAAATAACAAAACTTGCTTTTATAATTTTAAATTTATTCTTTCCATTTAGCAGGCAAAGCATAGTGGGAAAACTGAATCAGTTATGACATGGAAATAATGCTCAAACAAACATATTTAACTTTAGGGAAAAGGCTTGTTCATCTCTGCATTAAATGTAGAATGATTAATACTTCAGCTATTGTTTTAATACCTAAAGGGCAACAACTACTATTTTCCCATTAAACATTGCTACTGACTCAGCGTGCGGTTATATGAGGTGTTCCTCTTTGGATGTGTCAACTGAAAAA